>CASBWL010000434.1:20000-22500 GCA_949130495.1 Sambucus nigra
CTCGGGTGATGCCTAGAAACAAGGAATTTTTCGGTCGGACGATGCCCAGAAACAAGGCAAGGTCGGTCGAGTTATGCCTAGAAACAAGCAATGTCGGTCGGATGATGCCTAGAAATAAGGTAAAGTCATTTGGGTGATGCCCAAAAATGGGCAAAGTCGGTCGCCCGATGCAAGGCAATGTCGTTCAGCCGACGATACAGTCGGTCGACCGGCGCCCAACAAGGAAATCCATCCGAGGAAGGAACCTCGCGTGCACGAGAAAACTCGACCCATGTTGCCAAGGTAATACCCAAACCACCCAACAAGTATTTAGGGTGATGCATAGAACCAAGGCAATGTCGGCCCAAAATGGGCAAAGTCGGTCGGCCGACCAAAAATAGCAGGACAATGTCGGTCGACCGACGAAAAACAGTACCGGGAAGGAACCTCACGCTACCGAGAAAACTCGGTCACGCTACCGGGAAAACCCGGAGAGGAACCTCAGGCTACCGAGAAAACTCGGTCACGCTACCGGGAAAACCCGGAGAGGAACCTCGGGCTACCGAGAAAACTCGGTCACGCTACCTGGAAAACCAGGTAAGGAACCTCGCGCGTCGGTCAACCGACGAAAAACTCGATCACGATACCGAGAGAACCCGGTAAGGAACCTCGCGCGCACGGGAAACCTCGATCACAGCCCGGCAGCACCCGGTAAGGAACCTCGCGCGTCGGTCGACCGACGAAAAAATCGGTCGACCGACATTTTTTTTCAAAGTTTTTCCAAATGCCTAGGCAAGCTTCCCAGACCTTCCCAACAACATATTATGACTTCCCATGGACGCCCTCAAACTTTGGCAAAGGGAATACCCGAGTACTCATCTTATTGCAGTTGATGTCTACTGCTACCACTTTGAAAATTTCGTTAAGATGTTATATGAGGGGGGGTGAGTCCAGAGCAGCAGAGGTTCGAATTTTTTAGCATGACCGATGACCGCTACCGACGCATGACCGATGCATAAAAACACCCCAAAACAAGTCCACTAAGCCCCGATGACCCAAAAAAGTCCCGAAAAAAGGGTCGCCAAGAGCTGCCCGACCGTCGGCCGACCGACAAAAAACGTCGGTCGACCGTTTCCAGGGCAGAACGAAAACGTTGTCCAAATGTTGCCTGAAAGTCATTCCAATGATGACTACATACAAGGCAACGTCCGCAAGTAACTGAGGTCCCTAGATATGCCCGATACTAGGGGTCACCGAAAGTCGCCCGATCGTCGGCCGACCGACACGGCACGTCGGTCGACCGTTTCCAGCGCATAATGAAAACGGTGCCCAAATGTTGCCTGATGAAAGTCATTCGAGCAAACATGGAACACCTAGGCAAGGTACCCAATGGCCAAATGTTCCTAGAAATGTCCGATAGAGAATGGGTCACCAAAAGTCGACCGACCGGCGTGGCACACCGGCTGACCGTTTTCAGTGCAGAACGGAACTGTGCACAGATGTTGCCTGAAAGTCATTTGAATGATGCCTAGAAACAAGGCAACGTCCCTAGATATGCCCGATACAAGGGGTCGCCAAAAGCGAAACATGCTGTCGGCCGACCGACACGGCACGTCGGTCGACCGTTTTGAGCGCACGTCGAAAATGTGCCCAAATGTTGCCTGAATGCCCATGCAAGTTGGAACCCGATTGGGTATCATGGCAAGGCAACCCAATGTCGAAAGAAATAGTGGCGCCAACCTGGGATGCCCAACCCAAGATGCAGGTTGGCACCCACAAAAGTCCCGACACGATAAGGATACAACCTCACGCGATGCCTAGCAACAATGAAATACATTAAAGGTGATGCCTAAGCGACCCAAGAAATTGGTCGATCTATTCCCATGCACGTCCAGGTGACTCCCAAAATATATAGGCAAAGTCGGTCAGGTCGTGCATAAACCAGGCAATTTCGGTCGGGTGATGCCGAAAAATAACCGAACCTCACGTGATGCCCACCGATACCAGTGAACCAAGACAATGTCGTCGAGGTAATGCTTGGAAAACAGGCATACAACCTCACGCGATGCCTGACGTTGGGTGACCTTTCCCAGTGCAAGGAAATTTTTCGAACTTATCGCAGTTCATGTCTACTGCTACCACTTTGGAATTTTTGTTAAGATGTTATATAGAGGGGGGTGATGTTCCTAGCCAACCTCCCCTTCCTTCGGGAAGGGTCGGGGAACGAGCGCCTAGGCGTTCCCAGGAATACGGGGGAAATCACACAGTGGGATTTGCATTCGATCTTCGTGAAGCTTCGGAATCACGAAGATGGGATGGTTATCCGACTGTGTGATTACCCTCGTGGGGAGATGCGATGTCCTGGCATCCCCCCGAAAGGATGGGGGAGATTTAACGTTCTAATTGCTTTGGGGTGAGATACGTTCATGTGATCTGAGATTACATGTTCTAATCACTCTGGGGTAGAAATGACCGGGCGATCTCCCTTGTCATGTCCCTCAGAATGATGCATGGGCATCAG
>CASBWL010000434.1:30000-32500 GCA_949130495.1 Sambucus nigra
GAAAACTCGACCCATGTTGCCAAGGTAATACCCAAACCACCCAACAAGTATTTAGGGTGATGCATAGAACCAAGGCAAAGTCGGCTCAAAATGGGCAAAGTCGGTCGGCCGACGAAAAACGAGGCAATGTCGGTCGACCGACGTCGATCGACCGACGCCCAGTACCGGGAAGGAACCTCACGCTACCGAGAAAACTCGACCCATGTTGCCAAGGTAATACCCAAACCACCCAACAATTATTTAGGGTGATGCATAAAACCAAGGCAAAGTCGGTCGGCCGACGAAAAATAGCGAGGCAATGTCGGTCGGCCGACGTCGGTCGACCGACGCCCAGTACCGGGAAGGAACCTGACGCTACCGAGAAAACTCGGTCATGCTACCGGGAGAGAACCTAATGCGCACGAGAAAACTCGGTCACACTATCGGGAAAACCAGGTAAGTAACCTCGCGCGGACGAGAAACCTCGATCACTGCCCGACAGCACCCGGTAAGGAACCTCGCGCGTCGGTCAACCGACGAAAAAATCGGTCGACCTAGCAGCAAGGCAATGTCGACAGGGTGATGCCCGGGAACAAGGCAACTGTCGGTCTGGTGATGCCTGGAAACAAGACAATGTCGGCAAGGTGATGCCTCGAAATGGGCAAAGTGATACCCAACAAGGCGATGCCTAGCAACAAGGTGATACCCAAAAATGGGCAAAGTCGGTCCGCCGATGCAAGGCAATGTCGGTCGACCGACGCCCAACAAGGAAATACATTCAAGTAAGGAACGTCACCCGCACGAGACAACTAGGCGCGCTCCTGCGAGTGAACCTCGTGCTCTCGGGTGATGCCTAGAAACAAGGAATTTTTCGGTCGGACGATGCCCAGAAACAAGGCAAGGTCGGTCGAGTTATGCCTAGAAACAAGCAATGTCGGTCGGATGATGCCTAGAAATAAGGTAAAGTCATTTGGGTGATGCCCAAAAATGGGCAAAGTCGGTCGCCCGATGCAAGGCAATGTCGTTCAGCCGACGATACAGTCGGTCGACCGGCGCCCAACAAGGAAATCCATCCGAGGAAGGAACCTCGCGTGCACGAGAAAACTCGACCCATGTTGCCAAGGTAATACCCAAACCACCCAACAAGTATTTAGGGTGATGCATAGAACCAAGGCAATGTCGGCCCAAAATGGGCAAAGTCGGTCGGCCGACCAAAAATAGCAGGACAATGTCGGTCGACCGACGAAAAACAGTACCGGGAAGGAACCTCACGCTACCGAGAAAACTCGGTCACGCTACCGGGAAAACCCGGAGAGGAACCTCAGGCTACCGAGAAAACTCGGTCACGCTACCGGGAAAACCCGGAGAGGAACCTCGGGCTACCGAGAAAACTCGGTCACGCTACCTGGAAAACCAGGTAAGGAACCTCGCGCGTCGGTCAACCGACGAAAAACTCGATCACGATACCGAGAGAACCCGGTAAGGAACCTCGCGCGCACGGGAAACCTCGATCACAGCCCGGCAGCACCCGGTAAGGAACCTCGCGCGTCGGTCGACCGACGAAAAAATCGGTCGACCGACATTTTTTTTCAAAGTTTTTCCAAATGCCTAGGCAAGCTTCCCAGACCTTCCCAACAACATATTATGACTTCCCATGGACGCCCTCAAACTTTGGCAAAGGGAATACCCGAGTACTCATCTTATTGCAGTTGATGTCTACTGCTACCACTTTGAAAATTTCGTTAAGATGTTATATGAGGGGGGGTGAGTCCAGAGCAGCAGAGGTTCGAATTTTTTAGCATGACCGATGACCGCTACCGACGCATGACCGATGCATAAAAACACCCCAAAACAAGTCCACTAAGCCCCGATGACCCAAAAAAGTCCCGAAAAAAGGGTCGCCAAGAGCTGCCCGACCGTCGGCCGACCGACAAAAAACGTCGGTCGACCGTTTCCAGGGCAGAACGAAAACGTTGTCCAAATGTTGCCTGAAAGTCATTCCAATGATGACTACATACAAGGCAACGTCCGCAAGTAACTGAGGTCCCTAGATATGCCCGATACTAGGGGTCACCGAAAGTCGCCCGATCGTCGGCCGACCGACACGGCACGTCGGTCGACCGTTTCCAGCGCATAATGAAAACGGTGCCCAAATGTTGCCTGATGAAAGTCATTCGAGCAAACATGGAACACCTAGGCAAGGTACCCAATGGCCAAATGTTCCTAGAAATGTCCGATAGAGAATGGGTCACCAAAAGTCGACCGACCGGCGTGGCACACCGGCTGACCGTTTTCAGTGCAGAACGGAACTGTGCACAGATGTTGCCTGAAAGTCATTTGAATGATGCCTAGAAACAAGGCAACGTCCCTAGATATGCCCGATACAAGGGGTCGCCAAAAGCGAAACATGCTGTCGGCCGACCGACACGGCACGTCGGTCGACCGTTTTGAGCGCACGTCGAAAATGTGCCCAAATGTTGCCTGAATGCCCATGCAAGTTGGAACCCGATTGGGTATCATG
>CASBWL010000434.1:47500-50000 GCA_949130495.1 Sambucus nigra
AAAGCTCTTAATGCTTTAACGGCTGAATATGAGGAACAACATGGTGGAGAAGATGAAAGCAGTGCACACATGGGGTCCCTCCGACTACTCAATGCAATCAAAGCTGGGACAGAATCACCAAGAGTTTCATCCAACGGACTTATGCTTGTCGAGGTGAAAATAAAGGGGATCCTCACAAAAGCCTTAGTTGACACTGGGGCATCCCATAACTTTGTTGCTGTTGAAGTAGCCAAGAAACTCGGTCTCAAAGCTAGCAAGGAAGGTGGACAAATCAAGGCGGTCAACTCGGCAGCCAAACCCATCATTGGAGTAGCAAGGGGAGTCCGTGCAAGCATTGGAGGATGGAACGGTCTCATAGACTTGTCGGTCGTGCCTATGGATGATTTCAAGATAGTACTTGGAATGGAATTTCTAGACAAGGTATCTGCCTTCCCTCTCCCATTTGCTAATACCGTATGCATTATAAATGGAGGAAATACTTGTATGGTGCCAATTGAACGAAGCGCTAAGGTGGAAAAGCAAGCCCTGTCAGCAATGCAATTTAAGAAGGGGCTTAAGAAAGGTGAGACTAGTTACCTAGCCTTTCTGCAAGAATCCCCCGATGATGATCTAGTTGAGTCTTTGCCCACGGGAGTAACAACAGAAGTTCAGTCCGTCCTTGATGAGTATCAGGACATCATGCCTCAAGAGTTGCCTAAGAAGCTACCACCTAGACGGGAGGTGGATCATAAGATTGAGTTGGAACCGGGTTCTAAACCCCCTGCCGGAGTTCCTTATCGCATGGCTCCGCCAGAATTAGAAGAACTGAAGAAACAACTTAAAGATTTGCTTGATGCAGGATATATTCGCCCGTCCAAAGCCCCATATGGTGCCCCGGTGCTCTTTCAACGAAAGAAGGATGGGTCTCTACGAATGTGCATAGACTACAGGGCCTTGAACAAAGTGACCATCAAGAACAAATACCCCATCCCTTTGATTGCAGATTTGTTTGATCAACTTGGTGGAGCTCGATATTTCACCAAGTTAGATTTACGGTCAGGCTATTATCAAGTAAGGATTGCTAAGGGAGATGAGCCCAAAACAACATGTGTAACGAGGTACGGCTCTTTTGAATTCCTTGTAATGCCTTTTGGTCTCACCAATGCACCGGCCACGTTTTGTACCTTGATGAACCAGCTATTCCATCCATACTTGGATCATTTTGTTGTTATATACTTGGATGACATAGTGGTGTATAGCACCACCTTGGAGGAACATCTTAAACATCTACGTTTAGTCTTCCAAGTACTAAGGAATAATGATCTCTATATAAAAAGGGAGAAGTGTTCCTTTGCCCAAGAAGAAGTGTCATTTCTAGGGCATAAAATCAAAGGCGGAAAGCTGATGATGGAAGAAGCGAAGGTGAAGGCCATTCACGATTGGGAGCCACCTACAAAGGTGCCTGAGTTGAGATCGTTCTTAGGACTTGTCAATTACTACCGGCGGTTTATCAAAGGCTACTCAGCCCGAGCAGCCCCTTTGACGGACCTGTTGAAGAAAAATCATGTATGGGAATGGACGGAGACATGCAAGAAGGCATTTGATGATCTAAGACAAGCAGTTACGGAAGAGCCTGTTCTTAGTCTTCCAGACCTCACCAAACCCTTTGAGATGCACACAGATGCTTCTGACTATGCTATTGGAGGAATTCTTATGCAGGAAAAACACCCCATAGCCTACGAAAGTCGGAAACTAAACGAAACTGAAAGAAGGTACACGGTGCAGGAAAAGGAAATGACGGCGGTGATACACTGCCTCCACGCATGGCGCCATTACTTGTTGGGGAGCTCTTTTGTAATCAAAACTGATAATGTTGCCACAAGCTATTTTCAGTCCCAAAGAAAACTCAGCCCAAAGCAAGCTCGTTGGCAAGATTTCTTGGCAGAATTCGATTACCGATTTGAGCACAAACCGGGAAAGGCCAACGTTGTGGCCGATGCCTTAAGTCGTAAGACCGTACTCGCATCTATTAGCCGACCTCAATCAACCTTGGTGGAACGCATTAAAGAAGGCTTGGAGCACGATCAAATGGCTACGAACCTTATGGGAATGGTTCGCGAAGGCAAGACTCGACGCTTTTGGGTCAAGGATGGACTTCTCTACACTAAGGGAGATCGTATGTACATCCCAAGGTGGGGAAACTTACGCAAGGAACTTCTAAAAGAATGTCACGATTCGAAATGGGCCGGCCATCCAGGAATGCATCGCACACACGCCTTGCTAGATGATTCTTATTATTGGCCCCAAATGCGGGACGATGTGGAGTTATATGTGCGTACCTGTCTTGTGTGCCAACAAGATAAGATTGAACAACATCATCCATCAGGGTTGCTAGAGCCCTTACCGGTCCCCGAAAGGCCATGGGATAGTGTTTCCATGGATTTCATCACTTGTTTACCTAAGTCAGAAGGATGTGGAAGCATCATCGTAGTGGTAGACAGATTTTCTAAATATGCCACTT
>CASBWL010000434.1:57500-60000 GCA_949130495.1 Sambucus nigra
GACCCATGTTGCCAAGGTAATACCCAAACCACCCAACAATTATTTAGGGTGATGCATAAAACCAAGGCAAAGTCGGTCGGCCGACGAAAAATAGCGAGGCAATGTCGGTCGGCCGACGTCGGTCGACCGACGCCCAGTACCGGGAAGGAACCTGACGCTACCGAGAAAACTCGGTCATGCTACCGGGAGAGAACCTAATGCGCACGAGAAAACTCGGTCACACTATCGGGAAAACCAGGTAAGTAACCTCGCGCGGACGAGAAACCTCGATCACTGCCCGACAGCACCCGGTAAGGAACCTCGCGCGTCGGTCAACCGACGAAAAAATCGGTCGACCTAGCAGCAAGGCAATGTCGACAGGGTGATGCCCGGGAACAAGGCAACTGTCGGTCTGGTGATGCCTGGAAACAAGACAATGTCGGCAAGGTGATGCCTCGAAATGGGCAAAGTGATACCCAACAAGGCGATGCCTAGCAACAAGGTGATACCCAAAAATGGGCAAAGTCGGTCCGCCGATGCAAGGCAATGTCGGTCGACCGACGCCCAACAAGGAAATACATTCAAGTAAGGAACGTCACCCGCACGAGACAACTAGGCGCGCTCCTGCGAGTGAACCTCGTGCTCTCGGGTGATGCCTAGAAACAAGGAATTTTTCGGTCGGACGATGCCCAGAAACAAGGCAAGGTCGGTCGAGTTATGCCTAGAAACAAGCAATGTCGGTCGGATGATGCCTAGAAATAAGGTAAAGTCATTTGGGTGATGCCCAAAAATGGGCAAAGTCGGTCGCCCGATGCAAGGCAATGTCGTTCAGCCGACGATACAGTCGGTCGACCGGCGCCCAACAAGGAAATCCATCCGAGGAAGGAACCTCGCGTGCACGAGAAAACTCGACCCATGTTGCCAAGGTAATACCCAAACCACCCAACAAGTATTTAGGGTGATGCATAGAACCAAGGCAATGTCGGCCCAAAATGGGCAAAGTCGGTCGGCCGACCAAAAATAGCAGGACAATGTCGGTCGACCGACGAAAAACAGTACCGGGAAGGAACCTCACGCTACCGAGAAAACTCGGTCACGCTACCGGGAAAACCCGGAGAGGAACCTCAGGCTACCGAGAAAACTCGGTCACGCTACCGGGAAAACCCGGAGAGGAACCTCGGGCTACCGAGAAAACTCGGTCACGCTACCTGGAAAACTAGGTAAGGAACCTCGCGCGTCGGTCAACCGACGAAAAACTCGATCACGATACCGAGAGAACCCGGTAAGGAACCTCGCGCGCACGGGAAACCTCGATCACAGCCCGGCAGCACCCGGTAAGGAACCTCGCGCGTCGGTCGACCGACGAAAAAATCGGTCGACCGACATTTTTTTTCAAAGTTTTTCCAAATGCCTAGGCAAGCTTCCCAGACCTTCCCAACAACATATTATGACTTCCCATGGACGCCCTCAAACTTTGGCAAAGGGAATACCCGAGTACTCATCTTATTGCAGTTGATGTCTACTGCTACCACTTTGAAAATTTCGTTAAGATGTTATATGAGGGGGGGTGAGTCCAGAGCAGCAGAGGTTCGAATTTTTTAGCATGACCGATGACCGCTACCGACGCATGACCGATGCATAAAAACACCCCAAAACAAGTCCACTAAGCCCCGATGACCCAAAAAAGTCCCGAAAAAAGGGTCGCCAAGAGCTGCCCGACCGTCGGCCGACCGACAAAAAACGTCGGTCGACCGTTTCCAGGGCAGAACGAAAACGTTGTCCAAATGTTGCCTGAAAGTCATTCCAATGATGACTACATACAAGGCAACGTCCGCAAGTAACTGAGGTCCCTAGATATGCCCGATACTAGGGGTCACCGAAAGTCGCCCGATCGTCGGCCGACCGACACGGCACGTCGGTCGACCGTTTCCAGCGCATAATGAAAACGGTGCCCAAATGTTGCCTGATGAAAGTCATTCGAGCAAACATGGAACACCTAGGCAAGGTACCCAATGGCCAAATGTTCCTAGAAATGTCCGATAGAGAATGGGTCACCAAAAGTCGACCGACCGGCGTGGCACACCGGCTGACCGTTTTCAGTGCAGAACGGAACTGTGCACAGATGTTGCCTGAAAGTCATTTGAATGATGCCTAGAAACAAGGCAACGTCCCTAGATATGCCCGATACAAGGGGTCGCCAAAAGCGAAACATGCTGTCGGCCGACCGACACGGCACGTCGGTCGACCGTTTTGAGCGCACGTCGAAAATGTGCCCAAATGTTGCCTGAATGCCCATGCAAGTTGGAACCCGATTGGGTATCATGGCAAGGCAACCCAATGTCGAAAGAAATAGTGGCGCCAACCTGGGATGCCCAACCCAAGATGCAGGTTGGCACCCACAAAAGTCCCGACACGATAAGGATACAACCTCACGCGATGCCTAGCAACAATGAAATACATTAAAGGTGATGCCTAAGCGACCCAAGAAATTGGTCGATCTATTCCCATGCACGTCCAGGTG
>CASBWL010000434.1:80000-82500 GCA_949130495.1 Sambucus nigra
TCGACCGACGCCCAGTACCGGGAAGGAACCTGACGCTACCGAGAAAACTCGGTCATGCTACCGGGAGAGAACCTAATGCGCACGACAAAACTCGGTCACACTATCGGGAAAACCAGGTAAGGAACCTCGCGCGGACGAGAAACCTCGATCACTGCCCGACAGCACCCGGTAAGGAACCTCGCGCGTCGGTCAACCGACGAAAAAATCGGTCGACCTAGCAGCAAGGCAATGTCGACAGGGTGATGCCCGGGAACAAGGCAACTGTCGGTCTGGTGATGCCTGGAAACAAGACAATGTCGGCAAGGTGATGCCTCGAAATGGGCAAAGTGATACCCAACAAGGTGATGCCTAGCAACAAGGTGATACCCAAAAATGGGCAAAGTCGGTCCGCCGATGCAAGGCAATGTCGGTCGACCGACGCCCAACAAGGAAATACATTCAAGTAAGGAACGTCACCCGCACGAGACAACTAGGCGCGCTCCTGCGAGTGAACCTCGTGCTCTCGGGTGATGCCTAGAAACAAGGAATTTTTCGGTCGGACGATGCCCAGAAACAAGGCAAGGTCGGTCGAGTTATGCCTAGAAACAAGCAATGTCGGTCGGATGATGCCTAGAAATAAGGTAAAGTCATTTGGGTGATGCCCAAAAATGGGCAAAGTCGGTCGCCCGACGCAAGGCAATGTCGTTCAGCCGACGATACAGTCGGTCGACCGGCGCCCAACAAGGAAATCCATCCGAGGAAGGAACCTCGCGTGCACGAGAAAACTCGACCCATGTTGCCAAGGTAATACCCAAACCACCCAACAAGTATTTAGGGTGATGCATAGAACCAAGGCAATGTCGGCCCAAAATGGGCAAAGTCGGTCGGCCGACGAAAAATAGCAGGACAATGTCGGTCAGCCGATGTCGGTCGACCGACGAAAAACAGTACCGGGAAGGAACCTCACGCTACCGGGAAAACCCGGAGAGGAACCTCAGGCTACCGAGAAAACTCGGTCACGCTACCGGGAAAACCAGGTTAGGAACCTCGGGCTACCGAGAAAACTCGGTCACGCTACCTGGAAAACCAGGTAAGGAACCTCGCGCGTCGGTCAACCGACGAAAAACTCGATCACGATACCGAGAGAACCCGGTAAGGAACCTCGCGCGCACGGGAAACCTCGATCACAGCCCGGCAGCACCCGGTAAGGAACCTCGCGCGTCGGTCGACCGACGAAAAAATCGGTCGACCGACATTTTTTTTCAAAGTTTTTCCAAATGCCTAGGCAAGCTTCCCAGACCTTCCCAACAACATATTATGACTTCCCATGGACGCCCTCGAACTTTGGCAAAGGGAATACCCGAGTACTCATCTTATTGCAGTTGATGTCTACTGCTACCACTTTGAAAATTTCGTTAAGATGTTATATGAGGGGGGGTGAGTCCAGAGCAGCAGAGGTTCGAATTTTTTAGCATGACCGATGACCGCTACCGACGCATGACCATGCATAAAAACACCCCAAAACAAGTCCACTAAGCCCCGATGACCCAAAAAAGTCCCGAAAAAAGGGTCGCGAAGAGCTGCCCGACCGTCGGCCGACCGACGAAAAACGTCGGTCGACCGTTTCCAGGGCAGAACGAAAACGTTGTCCAAATGTTGCCTGAAAGTCATTCCAATGATGACTACATACAAGGCAACGTCCGCAAGTAACTGAGGTCCTTAGATATGCCCGATACTAGGGGTCACCGAAAGTCGCCCGGTCGTCGGCCGACCGACACGGCACGTCGGTCGACCGTTTCCAGCGCATGATGAAAACGGTGCCCAAATGTTGCCTGATGAAAGTCATTCGAGCAAACATGGAACACCTAGGCAAGGTACCCAATGGCCAAATGTTCCTAGAAATGTCCGATAGAGAATGGGTCACCAAAAGTCGACCGACCGGCGTGGCACACCGGCTGACCGTTTTCAGTGCAGAACGGAACTGTGCACAGATGTTGCCTGAAAGTCATTTGAATGATGTCTAGAAACAAGGCAACGTCCCTAGATATGCCCGATACAAGGGGTCGCCAAAAGCGAAACATGCTGTCGGCCGACCGACACGGCACGTCGGTCGACCGTTTTGAGCGCACAACGAAAATGTGCCCAAATGTTGCCTGAATGCCCATGCAAGTTGGAACCCGATTGGGTATCATGGCAAGGCAACCCAATGTCGAAAGAAATAGTGGCGCCAACCTGGGATGCCCAACCCAAGATGCAGGTTGGCACCCACAAAAGTCCCGACACGATAAGGATACAACCTCACGCGATGCCTAGCAACAATGAAATACGTTAAAGGTGATGCCTAAGCGACCCAAGAAATTGGTCGATCTATTCCCATGCACGTCCAGGTGACTCCCAAAATATATAGGCAAAGTCGGTCAGGTCGTGCATAAACCAGGCAATTTCGGTCGGGTGATGCCGAAAAATAATCGAACAACCTCACGTGATGCCCACCGATACCAGTGAACCAAGACAATGTCGT
>CASBWL010000435.1:0-202290 GCA_949130495.1 Sambucus nigra
ACGGTAATACCTCACGGTGTCAATAAAATGACACACTTAATTATTCTATGCTTACAAATTTTTAATTACCATCTAAATTATGTCAAATTACTATTACTAAGCCATACGAGTAATAATTAATTCCATTTATTAATCACTTAATAAATAATCATTATAGTCCGTAAAAATATGGGGTATTACAGCCATCGAACCCTCTTAGGTTGTACCACCATCTGCAAGTGGGTTTTATGCCAAACATAGGTCTCAATTTATTTCTAAGTTGTACCAGTCAATTATAAAGTGGGTTTGTTCCTGTTCTAGGTCAACTAGCCCTTTTGAGTTTTACCACCGTTTTCAGGTGAATTTTATGTTTTGAATGATTGTGTCAAGTTCACAGTGGTAAAAGAAAAACTTTATTGATCATAAATAAACTAAAAATAAAAACCTAACTAATGATAGAATTTCTAAGGTTCATGGTATTCCATGACCCCAGTACTACTGTTCCATCTAGTTGTTCTAAGTGATAAGATCCACCGCCTCCCTATGACGTTGTTCTGTATAGGCTGTACCAATTTGGTGCTAGCTTTCCATTTCATGGCTTTTTTTTATCATAGAAAGGAGCTTTCTAAGGACCCAGTCGCGAAACTGGAATTATCTGACCTTGACTTTCTTGTCATGTTACTTGGACAAATCTTGTTGGTATATGGCTCGGTGTATGAGAGCTTGTTCTTTTTGTTTATCTGCTAAGTCCAACTCGTGAGTTACTCGATCATCATTTTGACCATCTTTAAATATCTATGTCCTCAGAGTTGATATCCCAATCTCTAAAGGTATGACTGATTCCATTTCATATGATAGAGAGTATGGAGTTTCCTCTGTCGGTCTCCTAGGCATTGTTGTGTAGGCCCAGACGATAGAGGGGAGTTCGTCCAACTATATTCCCTTAAAAAAATTTAGTCACTGCTTGATTCTTCACAACAAAGTCTTGTTAGTGATTTCGGCATGACCATTACACTATGTGAACACAACTGATGCATAGTAGATTCTGACTCCTTATTTTTCACAAAATTCCTAAAAGATGTTGTTGTCAAACTATATTTCGTTATCGATGACGAGTGTTCTTGGAATCCCAAGCCTTGTGATAATGTTTCTCTATACAAATCATCTGGCATCTGCTTCTCTAATGTGGGTAAATGGTTCTGCCTCCACCCACTTTGTGAATTAATCGGTAGCAATTAATTAGTACTTTCGATTATCGGGAGATACAAGTCAAGGACCCAAGATATCCATACCTAATTGAGTAAAGGGCCAAGGATTGGTGAGGGAGTTTAGGATTCCGACCGATTACCTAATGATGTGGGAGAATTGTTAGCATTTGATGTACTTACAAATGAACTTAAGAGCGCCTTTTTGTATGAAATACCACCAGTATCCTTGAGATATCGCCCTATAATAGAGTGATCTTCCACCTATGTTAGCTCGAAAACTGCCTTTGTGCATCTCGATGATGAATCCTTTTACTTGGTCTGGATGGACACATT
The DNA here is from genome assembly GCA_949130495.1 of Sambucus nigra. Classification (NCBI taxonomy): domain Eukaryota; kingdom Viridiplantae; phylum Streptophyta; class Magnoliopsida; order Dipsacales; family Adoxaceae; genus Sambucus; species Sambucus nigra. The sequence goes on from CASBWL010000435.1 coordinate 1,521, forward strand.
TGAGTAGAATACCATTAAACGATAGTCAATAAAGTTTTCCTTTAGAGTTAAGGCATAATCTCATCGATTGGATTTTAAATTTGTGAACCTTTTTATTGTTCGATGGTAGATCGCCATTCATTAGAAAAGGCGATGATCAGATCCATTCATGGCGGTGCTAACTAAATCTACATGACGTCCTAAATTAGCTTCGCATCATTAATATTGGGTCGATCTATGTATTATACTTTGATCGTTCTCTTTAGGTCAGTGTCAGGGGCGAATATTATAGAAGCTAATGCATATGTATGACTGTTGTTATTCCTTGGAAGTTGCTCCACTGAGGACGACCCAAAAAGTGTAAAATATTTACCCATTTTGTCCTGGTAAGCGAACATCCTGGGATCGCTTGCTTCATACTCATAACTGAACTAATTTTCCATTAGACGGGATTCACAATATACTGATATATAAATGGCTCCTAAGTCGATCTCCCCACTATAGACTATTGATCATGGCTTTATATTCAGCCTCGTTATTATATCATTTAAACTCGAGCTGAACTACTTACTCAATAAGACATCCATGTATCGTGATAAAGTCAATCCCGACATTGGTGCCACATTTGTTTGATGCCCCATCTATGAATAACTTTCATATTTGATCATCCTCAATGATGAATGGTGATTCTAGAATTAGATTTAGTTTCTTTTCCTTCTCTGGTGAAGATACCGAGAATTATGCAATGAGGTTGGCTAGATCTACCCCTTGATAACTATCTGTGGTTCATACTTTATGTCAACTTACACTAACTCTAAAGACCACTTTGTCATTCTGTTGAAGAGATCTGCCATCTTGAGAATATTTAATAATGGATAAGTCATTGGGACGACTATTGAGTGAGCTTCAAAGTAGTGTCGTAACATCTTGGCCAATGTCACAAGTACCAGTACCATCTTCTCGTTAGGCGTGTATATAGTTTCTACCTCAAGGAGAGTATAGTTGACATAGTAGATCGACAACTTCTCCCTGATTAAGGGTGAAAAGTAGCACGTGTCAAGACGCTAATCGTTGTTGTCTTTTCACCTCCTCAATACAAAAACCTAAACTTATGACTACACTTAAAAATGGAGTATATCAGTAAGTCGGGTATCGATAATTAACAGAGATGAGTTGCTAGAATTTATAGGATTTAATACTCCTAAATAAAAGTGTAAAAGGTAATTATAAACTAAAAAGGAAAAGATGCATAAAAGGGAAATATTAATCTAGGCGAGGGAAAATAAAGCTAGATTAACAAAACGAGTAAAAACTATAGGTTGCGTCGAATATCCCTCATCCGAGTTAATTAATATAAAATGGTCACAATGGTCGATGAGTTATTACGAATGCGTCTCGTTTCGACAGTAAATTGAACCAAGGGTTGTCACGCCCCTAAATCCGCATAAAGCCTAATTCGATTTTGGCGTCAATAAATACCTCAAAAATTACGCACGTAAGGTCGTAAGCACGGAACATACATGATATGCCCCGTCAAATCCCATAGGTATAATAACTAGGACAACACACCCGAAATAGACCCGTAAACACCATCACCAAAGCAAAGCAAGAGGTCAACTGGGAATGAATTCAATCTGACACAACCTAGACTAATTTAGCTAGAAATCATATTAAAAACGCGATAAATAAACGCGATAAATCTACACTAGAAAGCAACTAAATGAAAGCAAGTAAATAAAGCATGAAAACTAAATTAGAAAGAAAGAATAAAGGAAATACAAGTTATATTAATGGAGAGGAAAGATGAAAGTACCAATTACAAACCCTAAAGGGTGTCAAACCAAGAGAGGAAGAAAAAGAGCTCTCAAATTCCAAAACCCTAACCTAAACTCTCTAAAATCTAATTATATGAATGTATATCTGATATAGAAACCAAAATTGGATTATATAGTAAGTTAAAAAATAAATAAAGGAAAAAAAAAGAAAAAAAAAATCTTAAAATATCTGGTAAACGCGGTCGACCACGGCCAGGGGGCCGGTCGACCGTGTCCATGGGCAAAGGTGCACTGTCTTCGATCCAAGGCAAAATATAAACTCGCGGTCGATCGGCCTCAGAAGCGCGATCGACCGGGCCTCAAATCGCGGTCGACCGAGCCTTAAACTGCGGTCGACCGGTACTCTGTTTTCCAGCCAGGTTTGGTCCATGGAGAGGGGGAAAGGGATGCAAACGAAAACAACCATAACTTCACCATCCGGACTCGAAATCGCGCACCGTTTGCGGCCACGCGAAGCTAACTCAATGAACTACGTATCCGTGGAAATTCCATGAGCCAAAGATGAAATGTGAATTGACTAAAATGCCCTTGGAGTAGCGTCCAATGATGAAACTTCTTCGAAATGCAACGGATCCTTACTTTTAGCTTTCCAATACACAAAAGCACAATTAACCCCTACAAAGCATGTATATATCAAAATCCAAAGTTTTATGATTAGTGAGCATAAATATAGGCATTAAGGACCGTAAAAGTGCTAGAATGCATAAAGATAACAGGCGGAAATATGCAATATTCGATACGAATCACACCCCCTAACTTAGACATTGCAAGTCCCTAGTAATGAAAAAAACAAAACCAATCCACAGAGGGTACAGGACGTATATATGCATCGAAATATAAATGACACTTTCATAGGGATCATGATTGCATTTAGCATATGCAATAAGCTGTTAAACTCCCAGGTTACCCTGGTGGACGAGTGCCATCTCGTGAGGGTTTTCATGGATGAAACCCACAAACATCACATAGTTTCCTCAAAATAAGCCCAAACCAACATGCGACAAGCCCAACAATAGTGAACAAGATTTCATATGCATTATTAGCACATTGAATGGATTCAAACAGAAGTCTGAATCATTAACATTATAGAATGCAGCTCATAGAATTGAAACCTGAAAATGTGGGAGGGGAGCGAGCACATGCAAAGTGTGATTTGGCAAAAACTTAAATAAATCGGATACTAAATAAGGCAGACATATATTCAATCCTCATGGGCATTACACTCATCAAGTGAATTCACTCGAAACAGGGAGTTAACATACGGGACATACGGGCATAAAGAGTAAATGTAAATGGAAACTAGGCCGCACACATGTCACAAATGAAGAATGCTATATATAAAATTAAAAACTGTAATCTCAATGAAAGATATCGCTCATTAAAGGAGGCGAAATGCATTTTCACAAATTATCAAAACTATTTAAACCTTTGAATTACATTTACTTACGATCACATAGGACTTGAATAGGGTTGTAATGTAGGTTTGGCTAGGGTACGAAATGAAAGGAATGTATGTACGGATTCAAAATGTTCAGAAATGAAAACTTGGAATAATAAGAAAATACGGGCAATTTTAAAATTGGAAAACAAGTTCCAAACGAGCATTGGATACAACAATTGGAGAGTAATCAAAGCTTATTGAAATATATACACAACATATACACCTTTCTTTTCCTTTTTCTTTTCTTTTTTTTCTCATGTTTACTTTTGCTTTTTTCTTTCTCTTTTTCGTCACTTTTTTCACATCTTTTTTCTTTACTTTTCTCACTCATATATGACGAAATTCTAAATGCAACACAACGACATCATTCAATCACAAGTAACATTCCAAACAAAGGTATGTAAGGCGTATGTATAGTATATAACTCCAATGCGGAGTTAGTTATGGGATTGGGGTTATGAAACAAAAGGCTATATTTAGACTCAAAGGGGTTGACGAGGGTAAACATATAAGGTGAGGTCAAGGCTAATATGGGTGATATGAAAAAGAATGCCTATGATCATTTCAAAAATTTTACGCAATTCTCGAGTTAAAACAATATATGAAAATCATGCTCAAGTAACACATTTCAAGTATAAACTCAATTAATGAACGATAAAATGAAAGAATAGAAAGATTACCAATGAATTCAACGTTTTCAAAGAGGAAAGAATAGTGACTAACACTCAGAAACGACAAAAGGTACAAATCTTACTCGGTGCAAGTATATACAATGCAACAAAAGATTATGGAGTTATAAAAATCTTAAACCAAATCAATTGAACGATAAAAGTGCATGTGCTTATGGGATTAAAGTTTAATTCATTAAGTTATTCATAATATCAATGATTGAGGAATAAAGTCTAATAACTTCAAAAATCGAGAACATGCATCATTGGGTTGTCTATTGGATCGGACACTTATTGAAATTTATCATCGGAAACAAAGGCAAAATTCCCCAAAAAGGAGAAAAAAGAAAGAATATCTTTTTGAAATTTTCAATTTTCTAAGAAAAACATACTAAGTAACTAACATGTGAGAAAAAACATGGACTAAATAAAGAAATGGATAGAATATACCACACACCCTAACTTAAAACCTGACATTGTCCTCAATGTTAATTAACAACCAAGTTAAAGAGAGGAAAATAACGATATTACCCAAAACAGGAGCGATCCCCATAAGAACAAGTCCAAATAATCTACAAAACAAGTTAGTACCGAGCATAACAAAAACAAATAACGAAAAGTTAACTAATTACATTAGGCTAAATTAAAAAGGAAAGAAAAAATAAAGTAAGAAATAATAAAAAGCTAACTATATACAACCTACTATTTAGGCTTCACAGTAACTATACACTAGAAGTCTAAATAGCTGAGGGTCCACCACAAAAATGATTTGACTTTGGAGGATAACCGGTGTACCCTCACATATAAGCATGCCTTCAGAAAAATATGAATTTCATTTGAAAAACGGAAGGCATGTGTAAGGCGGAAGAAATGAACCATCGTCAATTAAAAGTTTTAGAGGGACGATGTGGGATTTGGATTGAACGGGTGACAAAAACATGTGGCGACCGAGAAAATCCGAATATCCTCCCAATGATTTTGAAATTGGAATGGGAGGTGGCGCACACAAAGTCAAAGATGCGATCGTGGAAGGCGACTCGAGCAAGTACACCTCATCGGCGAAAAGGTTTAAAACATTAAAGTTTGAAACCGAATCATTGGGTACTTGTGACAGTGTGATAACAGAGAATGAAAATGGGGAGGAAAGAAATTCAAACTCATGAGATGAATCATCATCACATGAAGATTGAGTTTCGAAGGAAATAATATCATTTTCAATGAAATGTTCTTCTTTGGGGGCCAAAGAAGAAATCATTTCATTGCAAAGAGATATTACGTCATTTTCATCCTCACTTTCAATATTTATTACGCAATGGGCAAAGTCGACAATGATTTGTTCCAAAGTAGGCACAAAGTCCTCATTTGGTTCAAAACATTCCTCGACTTCGAAAGTCTTGGAAGCAAAATCGTCGTCGGACTCAAATAATAAATTCAATTCATTTTCCCATAAACGATTTTCTTCTCGATAACGATTCTCAATTTTCTCATTCTCAAGCATACGAAAGCCCTCACCGAATGTCATAGGTCGAGGTGAGGATACTTGAAAATGGGAACTTTGAAAATTACCATTGGACTTAAACTTAAACTCATTATTATAGGAATTTTGAAAACTATTGCAATTCGTTTCAAAATTCCTATTATAAGAAGGTAAAGGCCCAAAATCATTATCATCATCATCAAAATACACGCACTCCAAAGCTTGACTTTTGTAATACTCGCCCAAAGTCATTTTAGATGTTGCAATTTTTTGGGATTCTAAGTATTCACCAAAAGTCATAGGTGTGATAACCCGAATATGATTACGATAAACCATGTTTAAATCATGATTATCGTATGGGATGATGATAATGTGTTATTATAATATATAATGTTAAGTTATTGTGTTTAGTCTAATCCTACCATCATACATTATGAAATATTGAATTAGTCACAAACACAAATTTGTGAAGTCTTCGGTAGGAATGTTCGGGTTGGAGGCTAGTTTTGACCCTTATAATGTGACAATTGACTTAAGGTCAAAGCTATATAATTGTATACATGTGAGTTATGGTTGTAACAAAATAAATGGTGTATTGAACGAAGGTCCGAGCGAGAAGTTATGCTGGAATTACGAAGCAGGGGCAAATTTGTCCATTCGTTAAATGATATTTCGTCTTATTAGGCTAACAAATGGTGGATTTTGATTGGTGGAGGAAGGAGGTGGGGTTTTGCCGACTTTGAAGGCTTGAAATAAGCTATTCCTTTAGCATATTTCAGCCATTAAAGATTTTGGCTTGAGAGGAAGAGAGAATTGGAAGGTTAAGAAGAGAAAGGTGAGGAAATATGGGAGAAAAATCCGTGGGAAATTACGAAAGTGTCCATAAGGTAATTCCATAGGTAAATCTTGTGTGTTAAAACTCCTATAACTTTTTGTATATTTATTGGAATTGAATAATTCCAGCTGGATATGAAAATAGACTCATATATGTATAACATATCCGAAAAATATGTGAAAATACCAAGAAATGAATCTTTGGTGATATTTTGAAGTTCATGTATCAAATCTGCCCCAAGAGTGGAAGTATGCCCGCCATGTGTTCGATGTTTTGCTTGACATAGCAAATGAACTTTAAAAATTATAAAACTTTAATTTTGTATTGTTCCATATATTTATGGATGTTGGGTGAAATATCAAAGGAAGTTATGATACAGAAAAATTATGAAAATTCTTTGAAGTTGACTGAAGAATAAAAGAGTCTATAGGGCAGATTTGGTGTGTAATAAAGAAATGGACACATCTTGCTCTAGAAAACTTGAAATTATCTGTTGTCTTCTATGTTGGGAACCTTATATGATAATAATTGGATTATCAATAAGAAATTAAGGAATGTTTGGGCTATGGATTGGATATGTTAAATATTTTAACATAAAATTGGATGAGACTTCATTTGTGATAAATGATTAGAATGGGATGATATGATGCTTATGAATTCGATTAAGGTTAAGTTATTATTTGTAATGTTAAATCATTATTATGATACTAATATTTTAAGGATTTACATGTGAAAGGGGAGAATAACCGGTTGAATAAGTTCCAGACAAAGGCAAGGGGAAAAACACATGAAGTGGCCAAGGTGAGTGTACTCACTAGTAAGATGTATTTATACATGTTTATGAATTGGATATGATGTGTGTGGTTACTGACCTGAATATGGATATGGTTATTAAGTTAAATATATATATATGATATGTGGCACTTATTGAGTTGACTATAAATATGATATGTGATACTTACTGAGTTGGATATGGATATGATATGTGTAGTCACTGAGTTGAATATGGATATGATGTGTGTGGTACCTGACTTGAATCTGGATATGTTGCGTGTGGTACCTGACTTGAATATGGATATGGTTATTGAGTTGAATATATATATATATATATATATATATATATATATATATGTGTGTGTGTGTGTGTGTATATATGATATGTGGCACTTATTGAGTTGACTATAGATATTATATGTGATACTTACTGAGTTGGATATGGATATGATATGTGTAGTTACTGAATTGGATATGGATATGGCTACTGAGTTGATTATAGATTTGATATGTTGTACCTACTGGGTTGAATATGAATATGATATGAGTGGTTATTGAGTTGAATATAGATATAATATGTGTAGTTCCCGAGTTGAATATAAATATGATATGTGTGGTTACTGAATTGGATATGGATATGGTTACTGAGTTGATTATAGATATGATATGTTGTATTTACTGAGTTGATCATAGATATGATATGTGGTAATTCATGAGTTGAATATGGATATGATATGTGTAGTTACTGAGTTGAATAGGGATATGGTTACCTTGTTGATTATAGATAGGATATGTGGTCCTTACTGAGTTGAATATGGATATGATATGTGTAGTCATCGAGTTAAATATGGAAATGAAATGTGTGGTTACTGAGTTGATTATATATATGATATGATATGTGTTGTTAGTGAGTTGATTATGGATATGATATGTATAATTATTAAGTTGATTATGGATATGATATGTATAATTATTAAGTTGATTATGGATATGATATGTATGTGTTATGAAGAGATGTTATGGCTTATTATAGCCAGCAGATGTTATGGCTTATCAACAGCCAAGAGATGTTATGGCTTATCAACAGCCAAGAGATGTTATGGCTTATTATAGCCAGGAGATGTTATGGCTTATTATAGCCAGGAGATGTTATGGCTTATTATAGCCAAGATATGTTATGGCTTATTATAGTCAAGAGATGTTATGGCTTATTAGAGCCAGGCGATGTTATGGCTTATTGTAGCCAAGAGAGGTTATGGCTTATTATAGCCAGGAGATGTTATGGCTTATTATATCCAAGAGATGTTATGCCTTATTATAGCCAAGAGATGTTATGGCTTATTATAGCAAAGAGATGTTATGGCTTATTATAGCCAGGAGATGTTATGGCTTATTATAACCAAGAGATGTTATGGCTTATTATAGCCAAGAGATGTTATGGATTATCAACAACCAAGAGATGTTATTACTTATTAACATCCAAGATATGGTGAGATGTTTTATATTGTTACATAGATACGATTTATTTCATTTAATTTTTATGCAATAGTATAGTAGTGATGCATTTGCTGAGCTATTTTGCTCATGGTTCCTATGTTTATGTTTTTCAGGTATTGTTATCTCACTGCCAAATCTAGGAGTTCGGTGGGGTTAGCAAGGGGATGCATAAAATCATAATTTGGTCAAACGTAAATGGGGTAATTTAAGCCTACTTATCTTTTCTGTAAGTTTGAATAAGCATAATTACCTTAAAATTTTGAAAGGATTTTGGTTTCATTGATTCATGTTAATAATTGAGTATAGATACTTGTGTTTGTGGTTTGGATAAGGTAATTATGATGTGACTCACTTTGACCTTCAAACTTAATTATAAGTAACTGAGTTGGGGTGTGTCAATAGGTTTGCGAGAATTTTGAGAATTATCACAGTGATTACCGAAAGAATTGGAATAAGACATGCTTACCCCAAAAATGGCTCGAAATGGCGAATTCCACAAAGTAGATGCGCGCGGGAAATTCAAGCGTTTCTAAGTGATCAAATGTGGAAGTCCTGCAAAAATATTAGCAAATAATACAAATAGAAAGAAAATACTACAAAATACTAAATGAAATAAAGTCTAAAACAAACTCATCCTCGGCAACGACGTCATTTTGATTAAGGGTGAAAAGTAGCGAGTGTCAAGATGCTAATCGTTGTTTTCGTTTCACCTCCTCAATCCAAAAACCTAAACTTATGACTACACTCAAAAAGGGAGTATAGCGGTAAGTTAGGTATCGATAATCCACAGAGACGAGTTGCTAGAATTTATAGGATTTAACACTCCTAAATAAAAGTGTAAAAGGTAATTACAAACTAAAAAGGAAAAGATGCATAAAAGGGAAATATTATTCTAGGCGAGGGAAAATAAAGCTAGATTAACAAAGCAAGTAAAAACTATAGGTTGCATCGAATTGAATATCCCTCATCCGACTTAATTAGTATAAAATGGTCACATGGGTCGACGAGTTATTACGAATGCGTCTCGTTTTGACAGTTAATTGAACCAAGGGTTGTCACGCCCCTAAATTCGCATAAAAGCCTAATCCAATTTTGGCGTCAACAACTACCTTGAAAATTATGCACGCAAGGTCGTAAGCACGGGATATACATGATATGCCCCATCAAATCCTCCAGGCGTAATAACTAGGACAACACACTCGAAATAGACCCGTAAATACCATCACTAAAGCAAAGTAACACGTCAACCCGGAATGAATTCAATCTGACACAGCCTAGACTAATTTAGCTAGAAAGCATGTTAAAAACGCGATAAAAAACGCAATAAATAAATGCGATAAATCTACACTAGAAAGAAACTAAATGAAAGCAAGTAAATAAAGCATGAAACTAAATTAGAAAGCAAGAATAAACGAAATATAAGTTATATTAATGGAGAGGGAAGATGAAAGTACTAATTACAAACCATAAAGGGTGTCAAACCAAGAGAGGAAGAAGAACATCTCTCAAATCCCCAAACCCTAACCTAAACTCTCTAAAATTTAATTATATGAATGTATATCTGATATAAAAACCAAGATTGGTTTATATAGTAAGTTACAAAAAAAATAAAGGAAAAAAGAAAGAAAAGAAAAGATCTCAAAATATCTGGTAAACGTGATCGACCGCGACCAGGGAGCCGGTCAATCGCGCCCATGGGCAAAGGTGCACTGTCTTCGGTCCCAGGAAAAATATAAACTCGCGGTTGATCGGCATCAGAAGCGCGATCGACCGGGCCTTTGTGTAAAAGCCCACTGTCTTTAATCCAAGGCAAAATCCAATACCGCGATCGATCGGTACTCTATTTTCCAGCCAGGTTTGGTCCATGAAGAGGGGGAAAGGGTTGTAAACAGAAACGGCCATAACTTCACCATCTAGACTCGGAATCGCACACCGTTTATGGCCACACAAATCTAACTCAACGAACTATGCATTCGTGGAAATTCCATGAGCCGAAAATGAAATATGAATTGACTAAAATGCCCTTGAAATAGTATCCGGCGATAGAACTTCTCTAAAATGCAATGGATCCTCACTTTTAGCGTTCTAATACCTACAAAAGCACAATTAGCCCCTACAAAGCATGTATATATCCAAATCCAAGGTTGTCTGGTTAATGAGCATAAATATAGGCATCAAGGACCGTAAAAGTGCTAGAATGCATAAAGATAACGGGTGGAAATATGCAATATTCAATACGAATAACTCCCCATTCTATAATCATACCAATGATGTGCTAGTCGTGTGCTGTAAGACAACTAAGTATATGTAGAGATCGTTCCTAGTAGTAAGGATTAACAAAAAGGGGGAGCATCCCAAGAACTGCCAAATTCCTTTCAGTGCCCGATCACATTCCCTCATTTAAACTATTCTGCTTGCCTTCTTCAGGGTTTGAAAGAAAAGTCGACATTTATTTGACGATCATGATATGAATCAGTTGAGTGTCGCTAATATCCTAGTGAGGACCTGAACGTTCCTGATGGTGGCCGGCCTTTTGATATCCTGTAGATAATTGATCTGATTAAGATTTTCTTTTATCCCCCTTTGCATCACTAAGTATCCCAAAAATTTACCAAAGCTCAATCTAAAGACACAATTATAGGCATTCAGCTTCATCTTGTACTCTTAGAGGATCTTGAAAGTCTTCGTCAGGTCCTTGATATCATTGGCCACTTATTTTCTCTTAAAAGCACGTCGTCGATGTATACCTCCGTGGTTACGTCGATCTACTTTTTGAATATCTTAGTTATAAGGCGTTGTTAAGTTACCTCAACGTTCATTAGAGCGAAGTTCATCGCTTTGCACCAGTAAAACCCTAAGGTTATGATGAATACGATTTTCTTTTAATTTGGACCGAACAATGATCTCTGATACCATCTGTAACACCCCGCTCAATTAAAAACCGGGTGATCAGTCATTTACCCAATTAAAACAAAATTTACAGTTGGTTCATTCTTAGCATCATTGTCGAAAAATGTTTTCATTAATTATTAATCACCTAATATCCAACTAAGCAGGTGTTAAAAAGATTTTTCAAAATTTTAACTTAATAAAATTTTCACTTTTAAAACATAAATCATTTAACACAATTTGTTCGCACAATGAATAATAACTGAGTAATATCAAAACTGAATTAAATGCAACTGGAATAAAACTCTCCAGTTTAAATATCTCAATACAATAATTCCATCATAAATTAAATGTACCAAAACCAACATCAGAACTTAATCTGTCTATGATAGAGAAGAAATAACTAGAATCCTCTTGGGCGACATGCCTTAAATGAAAGATCAACTACATAGTATGAATCAATGAATATGAAAGCGTCTAAACAAAGTCCAAGACTCCATAGCATCTATAGCTCGTCAAAATATCAATCCTCTATGGTTGGCATCCCTGCGGCTGGACACCTAATATAGGAGATACAAGAGAGAAGATAATATGCAAGGAAACGGGTCAGAGCCCGATGTAAAAATAGTTTAGAAAATAGCAAGTGAATAAATGTTATATTCATCAATTATTATATACATGTTAGATTTATCGGACTAACTCTTGAGATTCTCACCTCTCATCTAGAGTGCACACCTAACATACCTCAACATCATACTAGTTATTATTCCCCTACTAACTAGTTCATATCAGTGTCAACTATCCATAGCCCATATCTTTCCCACGTATTTCTCTCACAATACAGGTAATACCTATATATCCAATTTCTCTATAACTTGGATAATCCTTTTTATAATTCAATATAATTAAGTATTCATCTACTTAATTCATTTCAGATTTTATTATCTTTTATGTCCACTTAATTCACACAGTAAACATTATCACACTTAATTCACACAGTTTAGTATATATATATACTAAACTTCACCCCGAGGCTCAGCTGCGGTGCATGCGTACTCTACTATCATGTCCCAGTACATCTCGTTATATTATAAAGGACCGTAGGTTCGGTATGTCCCACGAACCATAATTTAACAAATCATCAACAGTGGAGGCAAACATAGTCCTTAGCCTTTGGGCTACGCACATACCTATGCACCCAAAAGACCGTTCAATACCATTGTTCTCACTAATGGCTATCTAACCTAAGTCCTATGTTCTGAGGCAACAAGTCAAAAATCACCCTTAAGGCTCATCAGGATATGACTGCCCTCTATGCGTAAACCTCTCGTCGATAGAAAGTAGGCTAGATATGTTATATGCATAAATTAAACAAGCAATAGGTATACACATCAGCCTATATAAAATTAGGCACTCACACGACCTATATCATAATAGGAATTCATCCTATTCCAAGTACTCGTCGTATTTCTCGAATACTACCCGTACTTGTCATTTACGATTATCATCGTATATTTATTATGTAATTATCACTCACATAGTCTTTTATTCAACCCAAGCACCCGTATATGTATATATATATATATATATATATATATATATATATATATATATATATCCTCAATATTAACCGTACTTGTTACAACGATCATTCTCCTCTAAATCGTACAATAATTATGTAGATATCTCTCACATAATTTTAATCCTCATTATCATATAATTTTCCAACATTAACCCAAGTCCCTCACTCCACGTTAAGGTACTAAAATTATATAAGTCGCATCCAGGGCCAAAATATAATTTTTTAAACTTTTCTGGGCTAAACTGGGAAATCCTTAAATCTCGTTCAAAGTCCCAGAATTCTCATTAGAACGAGTTCGTTTGAACGATGTTGTTTGAACGACATTTCTTCTGAATTCTCATTGGAAATTTCGTTATTAATCTCGTTAGTAATCTCGTTCGAACGATGTCGTTCGAACGAGTTCCCCAGGTCGTTCGAATGACTTTTTAGCATTTCGAAACAACCCCCAGATTTCTGCATTTTTCTTAGTTTCTTACACCCCAATACATATGGATTCTATTCTAACTAAAACCCAGATATTCCAACATTATCTAAACATGTTCACAGAATATAGAACTTATAATTTCTTATCTAAATCATCAATTTACATATTCAACATGAGCAGTATTCATCTACGTGCACTACCTGTCATCATTTTCATGTTCTCATATATATATCCTCTACATGTAAAACCTATCACTTTCATCATATTCATAGCTTCTACATGTAAATATTTCAACTACATGAATTTATCTAACTAGTAAACTTGATTTATCAATCATTTTAATCCCAAATTCATATGTTTCATTGATTCATAAGAATCCTATTCTAACATGGATAATATAAGCACCAAAATAAAGCAAGAATTACACTTGAACTATTGAAGAAGATAATGTTAGAACCTCCTCTTCCTTTTTTTTGGTGACTCCCAGGTGGTGGTTCAAGGTGTAGAGATGGTGGTTGGCCCTTGGTTTCCACTAGATGACTCTTCCTCTCCACAAAAACCCTTTCACATTCTCCAGATGACTTTTCACTCTCTCAAAAATCCTCTCAACTGATATGATGAAAATGAACAATACATAGAGTCTAAACCCACATATATAATAAGTATCCAAGGCTATAAAAAGAAAAAAAAACGTGTATACTATTCATCCCCCAAGTCAAATGACTAAAATGCCCCTTCGGGGTATTTTTTCATCTTTCAAGTGACCCGAGACCCAAATCAAAACCTCGGGTAGACTTTTCTGCCTATTTTGACCCTTTCGGACTCAACGGCGCACTCGAAATCATCATTCGAATGACTTAAAAATAAATTTTATTTTTTATTTCCCAACTTTAGTCCCGACATGACTCATAAGCGAGTCCCGACGTAATTTCCATTATTGTCATATTTGTAGCTCCCGATGATCAAGTGTGAAAAACGGCGAGCGTCAAAACGCCGATCGTTATTTTCGGTTCACCGCCTCAATACAAAAACCTAAACTTATGACCACACTCAACAGGTGAGTATAGCGGCCAAGTCCAGGTATCGAAAAATCCATAGAGACGAGTTGCTACAATTTATTCAGTTTAGTACTCCTAAATAAAAGTGTAAAAGATAAATATAAACAAAAAGAAAACGATGCAAAAAGGGAAAGATAAATCTAGGCGTGTATTTAAACTAGACTAATAAAGTGAATAAAAACTATATGTTGCGTCGAATATCCCCCACCCCGAGTTAATTAGTATAAAATGGTTACATGGATCGACGAGTTATTACGATTGCGTCTCGTTTCGACAGTTAATTAAATCAAGAGTTGTAACACCCCTAAATTCGCATAAAAGTCTAATAGGATTTTGGCGTCAACAAATACCCCAGAAATTACGCACGCAAGGTCGTAAGTACGGAGCATACATGATATACCTCGTCAAATCTCCTAGGCGTAATAACTAGGACAACACATTCAAAATAGACCCGTAAACTCCATCACCAAAGCAAAGCAACATGTCAACCCGAGGTGAGTTCAATACGACACACCCTAGACTAAACTAGCTAGAAAGCATGGTAAAAACTCAGTAAATAAACGTGATAAAACTACACTAGAAAGCAACTAAAGAAAGCATGTAAATCTAATTATCAAAGAAAGAATTAAGCTAAAACAACTATATTAATGGAGAGGGACGATGAATAGTTCAACTTACAAACCCAAATGGGTGTCAAACTAAGAGGAAATGTAGATGATCTCTCCAAACCGACAAACCCAAACCTAAACTATCTAAAACTATCTTGTATATGATTATTACACAAAAATCCTTTATATAGTAAGTTGGAATTAAAATAGAAAAGAAAAGGAAAAAGAAAAGGCAGGGCAAAATGTCGTGGAAAATAGGGGATCGATCGATCGATCAGTCAGATGTTTGCCCACTGCCTTTTTTCGAAGAGTGAAAATTGAAAGGTCGATTGATCGACTGAACAGGTCTCAGCCTTTTCCCCTGCTTTAGTTTTTTTATTTTCTCTTCCGTCAAAAGTCTCGTAACTTCTTTGTTAGGGATCGAATTCGTGCACCGTTCACGACCACAAAAAGCTCACGGGGAGGGATACAACTTTCGTGCAGATGTTGGGCTAGATGCCCAAGTTGTGAAGTGACTAAATAGCCCTTGAACGTGCGATTACGTACAAAAATTAGCCGAAATGCATCCAAACTCCATACTTAGTACCTAATACCTACAAAAGCCCAATTATACCTCATATAGCATGTTAACAATATAAATCTGAGGTTATCTGGTTAACGGGCTTAAATATAGAGATTAAGGCACCCGAGGCGGCTAAAATGCGTAGGTTCGAAGGATGAAATACGCAATATTTGCGTATTATCACACCCCCTAACTTACACATTGCTGGTCCTTAGCAATGAAATAGGATACAATAAGAACTACAAACAAACCAAAAGAAAGAACAAGTAAAAAATGGGAAGAAAAAGCAATAAAAAGATAAGGCCACTTTCGTGTGCAAACGATTGCATTTAGCGTATGCAATAAGTCGTTAAACCCTTAGGTTACCCTAGTGAACGAGTGTCATATCGTGAGGATTTTTAGGGATGAAACCCACAAACATCATATGGTTTCCTTAAAATATGCCCAAACCAACATGCGACAAGCCCAACAATATCGAAAAGGATTTCATACGCATTATTAGCACAATGAAAGAATTCAAATGAAAGTCCATATTATTAACATTATAGAATGCACCTCATAGAATTGAAATCTTAAAATGTGGGAGGGGAGCGAGCACATGCAAAATATGATTTGGCAAAAACTTATATAAACCGGATACTAAATATGAAAGCAAGCATATATTCAATCCTCACGGGCATTACACTCATCAAGTGAATTCACTCGAAATAGGGAGCAAACACACGGAACATGCGGGCATAAAGAGTAAATGTAAAGGGAAACTAGGCCTCACACATGTCACAAATGAAGAACGTTATATAAAAAATGAAAAATTATAATCTCAATGAAAGATACCGCTCATTAAAGGAGGCGGAATAAATTTTCATAGATTATAAAACTATTTTAACTTCTGAATTAAATGCACCCTAAGATCACATAAGACTTGATAGGGTCATAATGTAGGTTTGGCTAGGGTATGAAATGAATAATATGTATGTACGGATTCAAAGTGTTCGGAATGAAAACTTAGAAAAATGGGAAGAATGCGGGCAATATCAAAAATTGGAAAACAAGTTCCATGAAACCATTGAATATAACAATGGGGGGAGTAAACAAAGCTTATTCTAACACTATATACACAATATACAACTTTAAATTTCTTTTTTTTTCTTCTTTTTCTCTTTTATTTTCTTTTTCTTTTCACTTTCTCTTTTTCACTACTTTCTTTTCTTTACTTTTCTCACTCCCACGTGCCTAAATTGCAACCACACAACAAAGACATCATTCAATCCTAAGAAACATTCCAAACAAAGGAATGGAAGGTAATATGTATGGTTTATAACTCCAATGTGGAGTTGGTTATGGGATTTGGGGTAATGGAATGAAAGGTTAATATGTAGGTTCAAAGGGGTTGACCAGGGAAACATATAAGGTGAGGTCAAGGCTAATATGGGTGATATAATAAGGATGACCTATGATCATTTCATAAATTTTACACATTTATCGAGTCAAAACAAACTTTGAAAATCATGCTCAAGTAATACATTTCACATATGAACTCAATTAATGAACGATCAAATGAAAGAATAGTGAGATTACCAACGACTTTAATATTTTCAAAGAGGAAAGAATTGAAATAACGTTGCTAAAGCCGTTTATTGAAAATAAACTATTTAAGCAACTCCGAAAGTTTGTTGAAGAAACTCTTTACTTAAATCAAACTGATTTTGAACACAAGATGTGTTAACAAAAATTATGTACGAGATATGAAAAAGATTTGATAACAAGTTTTAGTAAACAGATTAAAATATTTTAAACTCAGCACACATCAGAATGGGATGAGAAGATGTAGAAATATTAATACTTAGGATTTTTAACGTGGTAAAACCTCAACCTTGAGGAAACATCCACGACTCCCTCTACGGAGTAAAACAAGAAAATATCACTAAAACAAATATGTGAGTTACAATCTATTTAACTAACATGCACACAATAACAAGTCTATACAAGTTCAGGATTATACCCTCTGGCGTCCTTAAACTTTTCTGCAGATCTTGATTGTTGATGTAGTCTTCTCAGTTTGTCAACTCTTCCTTTGTTTCAGCAGTATACGTCGACTTATGTTCATCAAAACTTATAGCCAACACTTTCAGTGTATGTAGTGTGAAGATGTTTGTGAAAAGTGTACTATAACACATGTATGCACACACGCACTCTTATTAGTTACAAACAATCCTAACAAATTACATATAAAGTCTATATGCAGTGAGTTTGTTATTTTTCTTTCTTACAAAACCAAAAACCTTTTGACCTTTCAATATAACCCAGATTCCACGGAGATCTTGCTTAAGAAATCGGTCAAGACCTTTTTCAATCTATTTTGAAAATATTTAGGAGATTGAAAACCCTCCAAGTGCGAATCCAACTAGGTCAGGTTAAGTTTTGTAAAAACAGAAACAGAAAAACATCTATTGTTGATTCTGAAGTAAGAAAATGTTTTAACAGAAAACAATCAACAACGAACTTCTCAAGATGAGAAATAAAATGCAACTAAGTGTGTTGTGACATGAAAAACTTCAGATCTATGATTTCTATTGAATCAGAAACAAGATCTGAGTAAGTGTCTAAGTTGGAAATAAGATTTTATGAACACAAGGTTACAGCAACCCAAAAATCACTCAACTCGAACTCTCATAAACTCAAGAAACACTAAGGATGGTGTTTATTTGGTTATGGTGTTTTTTGGAGAGGTAAGTGGTTTAGGTTGGAGAAGATTTAGACGGAGTTAGGGTTTTTAACTTGGCTCTCTGGTTTCTCTCTCTCTCTTATCTCTCTCTTCTCTCTCTCTCTATTCTTTCTCTGAGAAATTTCAAAGTGGCAAAAGCTTTCGAAGGCTGAGATGAGAGTCCTTTAAATAGGAAGAGGAGAAGGTTCCAGACTATCGTTCAAAAACAACGTCTGAGATTGAGTCAAGCTTCTTTGACTACAATCCAAGGGCTCACAACAGGCGGTGGATTAAACAGGCTATGATGGCTTAAAGGTTTACACGGGGATTCACTCAGGCGACATGCAGGCCATTGATAAGCGTTGATCCAAGGGCTGTAAACATGCGAAGTTTTGTCTCTGTAAAGAAACACAACTCTGGCCAATCAGAGAGCAGCAAGTGTTGGCCATAGGACGAATGCAATCGCGCGTCCTAAACTAATTACAAAGCCAACCCTGGAGTCTCTGGCGCTTTCGGTTTCTACCCAGAGTAACTTAAGGCCAAAAATCACAATAATACATATTTAGATATTAACCCCAAGACTTTTTAAATCATGTTTTAATTTAATAAAACCTTAATTAAAAGATGTTTAAAATTCCCAAAAAATTAATAAAAATCAAATTGAGGGATTTAAACACACTCACCACATTAATACACATAAAGGTGCAATATGATATGCAAGAATTAAGTTCTAAGTGTGTGAGTGATGGCTATAGTCTCAGGATCATTACAAGATGAATAGGAGAAGAAGCAACACAATCTCTGAGGCTCTTTGGTTTCTTGGATGGACACAATTTTGTCACAATTTCCAAACTAGATGAGCTCTTATACAGTCTAGACTCAAATGAGTCAAAAGTATAAGGGCTTCAAGAATAGTGTATGCACTCACAAACGACGAAAGGTACAAAGCTCACTCGGTGTAAGAATATACAATGCAACAAAAGATTACCGAGTTATAAAAATCTTAAATCAAATTAATAAAACAAGAAAAACGCATGTGCTCATGGGATTAAAGTTTAATTCATGAAGTTATTCATAATATCAATAATTAGGACTAAAGTCTAATAACTTCAAAAATCGAGAACATGCATCATTGAGTGGTCTATTGGATCGGGCAATTATTGAAACATATCATCGGAAACAAAGGAAAAATGCCCAATAAAGGAGAAAAAAGAAAGAAAATCTTTTTGAAAATTTTCAAATTTTTCTAAGAAAGCATACAAAGTAACTAACATGTAATCAAATCAAAGAAACTACCAATGAATGGATAGAATATCCCACACCTCCTAACTTAAAACCTGACATTGTCCTCAATGTTAATTAAGAACCAAGTTAAAGAGAGGAAAACAACGATATTACCCAAAACTGAGCGATCTCGTGAAAGTACAAGTTCAATGATTCTACAAAACAAGTTAGTACCGAAGCATAACAAAAACAAATAACAAAAATTTAACGAATTACACTAGACTAAATTAAGAAGGAAAGAAAAGATAAAAACAAAGAAAAAATAAAAAGCTAACTATATACAACCTACTATTTAGGCTACACACTAACTATACACTAGAAGTCTAAATAGTTGAGGGTCCACCACGAAAATGATTTGACTTTGGAGGGTGACCGGTGTACCCTCACTCATAAGCATGCCTCCTAAAAAATAATAATTTCGTTTGAACAATGGAAGGCATGTGTAAGGCAGAAGAAATGAACCATCCCCAATTAAAAATTTTGGAGGGAGGATGGGAGATTTGGATAAGACGGGTGACAAATACACATGGGGGCCAAGAAAAATTGAATCATGTCCCAAAGATTTAGCAAATGGAATGGGAGGAGGAGCACATGGAGGCAAAGATGCCTTCGTGGAAAGCAACTCGAGCAAGTACTCCTCGTCGGTGAAAGGCTTGAAAGTTTTAAAGCTCGGTACCGATTCATCGGGTACTTGTGATAGTGTGATAACAAAGAATGAAAAGGGGGAGAAAAGAAATTCAAACTCAAGAGATGAGCTATCACCACTCAACATTGGAATTTCGAAGGAGATAAGATCATTTTCAACGAAACTTTCTTCTTTGGGATCCAAAGACAAAATCGTTTCATTGCAAATGGATATTACATCCATTTCATCCTCACTTTAATTCTCTATTAAACCATGGGCCAAGTCAAGAATGGTTTGTTACAAAGTAGGCAAAAAATCCTCATTTGGTTTAAAACATTCATCGACTTCAAAAGTTTCGGAAGAAAAATCATCGTCGGATTCAAATAATAAATCCAATTCATGTTCCCACAAACGATTTTCTTACCCATAACGGTCTTCATATCTCTCATTCTCAAGCATGAGCAAACCCTTGCTGGCAACGGTGCCATTTTGATCAAGGGTGAAAAGCGGCGCGCATCAAAACGCCGATCGTTGTTTTCTGTTCACCGCCTCAATACAAAAACCTAAACTTATGACTTCACTCAACAGGTGAGTATAGCGGCCAAGTCCCGATATTGAAAAATCCACAGAGATGAGTTGCTAGAATTTATTCGGTTTAGTACTCCTAAATAAAAGTGTAAAAGATAAATATAAGCAAAAAGAAAAAGCTGCAAAAAGGGAAAGATTAATCTAAGCGTGTATTTAAACTAGACTAATAAAGCGAATAAAAACTATAGGTTGCGTCGAATATACCTCACCCAGAGTTAATTAGTATAAAATGGTTACATGGGTCGACGAGTTATTACAATTGCGTCTCGTTTCGACAGTTAGTTAAATCAAGAGTTGTCACGCCCCTAAATTCGCATAAAAGTTTAATAGGATTTTGGCGTCAACAAATACCCTAGAAATTATGCACGCAAGGTCATAAGTATTGAGCATACATGATATACCCCGTCAAATATTCTAGGCGCAATAACTAGGACAACACACTCAAAATAGATCCGTAAACTCTATCACCAAAGCAAAGCAACATGTCAACCCGAGGTGAGTTCAATCTGACACACCCTAGACTAAACTAACTAGAAAGCATGGTAAAAACGCGATAAATAAATGCAGTAAATAAATGCGTTAAAACTACACTAGAAAGCAACTGAATAAAGCATGTAAATCTAATTATCAAAGCAAGAATTAAGCTAAAACAACTATATTAATGAAGAGGGAAGATGAATAGTTCAACTTACAAACCAAAATGGGTGTCAAACTAAGAGGAAATGAAGATGAGATCTCCAAACCCCCAAACCCTAACATAAACTATCTAAAACTATCTTGTATTTGATTATTACACAAAAATCCTTTATATAGTAAGTTGGAATTAAAATAAAAAAAAGAAAAGGAAAAAAAAAAGCAAGGCAAAATGTCGTGGAAAACAGGGGATTGATCGATCGACCCCTTTGGTCGATCGATCGACTAGTCAAATATTTTCCCACTGCCTTTGTTCAAAGAGTGAAAATTGAAGGGTCGATCGATCGACTGAACAGGTCTCAGCATTCTCCCATGCTTTGTTTTTTTTGTTTTCTCTTCCGCCAAAAGTCTTGTAACTTATTCGTTAGGGATCATATTCATGCAACGTTTATGGCCACGCGAAGCTCACGAGGAGGGATACAACTTCCGTGAGATGTTTGGCCAGGTGCTCAAGCTGTGAAATGACTAAATTGCCCTTGAACGTGCGATTATGTACGAATATTAGCCGTAATGCATCCAAACTCTATACTTAGGACCTAAATACCTACAAAAGCCCAATTATACCTCATATAGTATGTTAACAATATAAATCCGAGGTTGTCTAGTTAATGGGCTTAAATATAGAGATTAAGGCACCCGAGGGGGATAAAATGCGTAGGTTTGAAGGATGAAATACGTAATATTTATGTCTTATCACCCGACAATAATTATTATTTTCACATATTACTTCTATATCACTAAGTTATATTCAAAATCATATATAACTTTAATTGCTAGTAATATTAAATCCGAATTAATCCCAATTAATTTTTCATAATTAATTCTAATTAATCCCCATTTATTTAGCCCATTAACTTTTAATTAGTCTCATGATAAAAGTAGCCCATTAACTTTTAATTAGTCTCATAATAAAAATTATTAAAATTACGTGGTATTACAGATACCTAGAGTAAGCATCCATAAAGCTCATGCACTGGTGTCCAGTGGCTGAATCCATTAGCTGATCAATTCGGGTAAATAGAAAACTATCATTTCGGTCATGTTTGTTGAGGTCGGTGAAGTCCACACACACCCTTCACTTTCTTCTCTTCCTTTTGACCATAACAATGTTAAAAATCCAGTTCAGGAATTGGACTTTTTTTATGGAGACAACTTACAAGAGGGTTTTTACTGCACTTTCCATAACTTTTGCTTTCTTTGGTGCTGACTTCCTTCACTTCTATTTGATTGGTTGAATAGTTTGATCCATGTGTACCTGATAACAAGCGATATCTAGATTTATGCCCGGGATATTATAAGTTTATCATATAAAAACGCTGAGATGAATATAAAGGAGCGACGAGGGGTTCCTTCATTACTCGTTCGATGGGAGCTAGCCTGGTTTCTTCAACCCCTGATCGAACGCCTTTTGTTATTACTTGGGTTGATCATCTTTCGAATCATCATTGTTTTAACTCTTCGTGGATTGATTTTGCTTTGTCTTAATAACTATTATGATGCAACTACAGGCTGCTTGTTTAATCTTCTTTGAATTCCACAACCCATTTATCACTGAGGAACTTGAGCTTCTGGTGAAGAGATGAAGGGATGACCCTCGTAGTATAAAGTATCCTCTACCTAGAATGGTCTCGTAGGGTGACTTCGAATGGATGCTATGGAATTCTATCTCACGATTGATTGGTCTGACTTCAACTATTATCTTGACCTTACCTAATAAGGTCTCTACATTCCCACTAAAACTAATCAATGGTTCCACCTTGGTATCCAAATTCCGAATAATATAACTGATCTTGTGCAGCAGACTCGAATAAATGATTTTTGAGGATTTCATTGATCGACCATAATTCTTTTTACATCGAAGTTAACCACCGGTAAAGTTAGAACCAAAGCATATTTGAGAGATATGTTTACACCGAGAAGGTCTTCGTCAGTGAACATGATGGCCCGATCAAAATCTATGTCTTTACATTCCCTCTTAGACAAAATGGTCTTGTAAAGCTCCATCTGAAATGCCTCTTGGATGCAAGCTGCGATCTTTACCCTCTCCCCGAGTTTCTTGTCAGTACACTACGAATGATCGATTTAATTATGAATGGCCATGACCATTACTATATGTGGGGGATTATTGTCTTCTTTTTACACCGCATTCACTCTGACCAAGGACTTAGCGTTGGCTATATCAATATACTCCTTCAGGTTCTTTCTTAAACGATATCTTCTAAATGTTTCTTAAACATCTGAAAGTTCTCTATGAGGTGGCCATTGTCCCGATGATAGGTACACTTGAGACTGACATCCCTGTCGCGAGGATCTCTATCTATCTAGGTCGACCTCTTGAAGTACAACTTGTCCCTCATATATGGTATCAATTTTTAGACGGACTCCTAGAAGAAGGTATCCACCATCTGAAAGCTTCTTTCATTTGTTTGTGGCTTAAATCATCCTTTAGCGGTGTCGTTTTGTGATCCCTTCTTTACTGGGCAAGTTAATTTTCTCCTTTAAATGACTTATTTGAATCATTATTCTTTTACTGCTTAGAACTCTGGTCGGCCAGAACCTCTACAGTAATGAGCTCATCCTCTACCTTGGCATACTTTCTATACACTCCATAAGGTCATCCATGGTTGAAATTGACTTATTGGTTAATTAATCATAGAGATCTTTAGTTTTAAAGACATCAAACTTTAAGGATAAAATGGATAGATTTTTGTTACAATCACCAAACTCATTGACCAACTCCTAGTAGTATTGTGCCTACTACCAGATTGATTATCCTTTTTTTATTACGAGAGAAATCAACGAGCCAACGTCCTTGATTACTTTGCTGCTGGTAATGAAACGAGCCATAAATGAGTAAAAAAACTTCTCTAAATGAGGATATTGATGTAATACCCCGTATTTTTATGGCTTTTAATTATGTGATTTAATAAATTAAATTGCCTTGAATTATGAGATTTATTAAAAATTAATTTGGGATAATTAATTAGAAATTAATCCGGATTTAAATGCTAGCGAGACGAGAGTTAGTATTTGATTATTATTATGTTGTTGAATATTACTGAGTGATTATGATAATATGTTATTATAGAATTCATTAAAATTATCGTGAGTTAAAAATATGGCAGTTTCGGTAATTAAGTTGGGACGCGCGTGCCATTCGTGTCAGGGCCCAATTTAATGGATTTAAAAGTATTTTATTTTTATGTAATCCGTATGAGCCTTTTGAGTGTGACAACGTGTCCGTAAGGGTCGAGATAGTCAGAAAATACTAGCCGGGGGTTTAGTTTGGGTCTCGGGGCATTTTTAGGCCTAACTGGCAACCTGAGAGGGTATTTTAGTTATTCCTATTTTTGGGTGAATAGTGACCCACGAATTTTAGATAGTTATTATCAGCCATTATGTTAGAGCCTTAGGGTTTCCATCACCAAGTTTCATAGACGGCCATTAGAGATGAAGTGGAGGAAGTTACCAAAGGAGAACCACCATCTTTGGACTTTTTGCACCGCCGTCACCACCATCGGATAGATTGAAATGAGAGGAGCAATTCTATACCATCTACTTCATCGGATCATAATTTTCATTACCAGGGAAGTGATTTAACTTGCAATAATTTAGCGCATATATCATTCATGTTAGGTTAGAATTGAAGAATAACCTTAAATAATGAAAATTGAATTGATTTGAAGAAAGTAAATCATAATCTGGGTAGGTCTTGCATGTAGTTTATTGTTGGAGATATAAGCAGCCACGAAATTTTGATTTAGGGGTAGAAAATTATGAAATTGTATTGATTGATATAGTGTTCTTGAAGAAATAAAATAATTAGGGTTTCTATATGAAAATTTGGTAAATTGATCCAAGAATTTGATGTTCCATTTTGATTTGATGATTATAAAACGTTGGAAATTATGCAAACATGTTGGTATGATTATTAGTATACTTGGTTGGGAGTTTGGGAAGTTATAATGAAGAATTAGAGGTGTAAAAAGAGGAAAACTCGTAACTGTTTAAGAAATTCTGGGTTGATACCTGCTTGATCGATTGATCGACTCAAGAATGTCGATCGATCGATGATCGATCGATCGACCCCTTTTCTTCGATCGATCGACCACTCCTGATTTTTGGCAATTATTTTCCTTTAAGGTTTAATGAAAATCCCAAAGCCAATGTTGATTCTTAGGGTGATTAAAATAATATTGTGGGACTTAGATAAGGTCAGTAGGGACTTGGTTATTGTCGAAAAATGCTATAACTTATGGGATCGGGCGTTATAATTATGAATGGATACCGAGTGAGGACGATGTGAGATCTTTCGATTTTGGTATTGAAAGTGGAATGAAAGATAATTTAAGGGATTATATATATTTGCTGAGATAACCTTAGGAACAAATGGGAGACCTAATATTCACTTGGGATAGGTATAGGTACCGAATCCGTATGACGAGACTTGTCGCGTTAAATAAATATTACGTAGAATATCCAAAACGTAAATATTGTGGGTGAGACCTAATATATAGGGGAGGAGTATACCTATATTGAAATTGTATATATATACTGGTTGTGTGAATACCTAGTGTATGGAATTCTTATGTGTATGACATACCTACCACACTTGCTATCACGGGAGGTTAGTTTTCGGAAAAGGGCCATCTTATCTTTGTGTGACTTCGGGGGGCTTTAGATTGGTACCTTAAGGACATAGGACTGTGAATGACTTATTTGTGAGTTGATAAGTCAGCTGACCGTGAGAGCGTAGGTATGTGCGTGACCCATGGGTATGTGAACTATGTTCGCCTCCAATATGTGTTATTTATATGTAGACGGTTCCTGAGTGATTTGAAACACGTGATCCTTACATACGTGACGTACATGGATTTGATAGCAGAGTATGCGTGCACCGCAGCTTAGCCTAAGGGTGCCATATATGTATTTATATACTGATTGTGATATACTTATGTACTTGTGACTGGTTCATTGTTGCTTAATAAATGTGAATGAGCTAAGATATTTGAATGGGTTAAGAATGAGAATTTAATTAAAAATTAAGGTAAGTAATTTAATGAATGCGAATATGGGTTGTGAATATAACTTGTTGGGATATTAAGAGTAGACATCCTGTGGTATAATGCTAAAGCGGAAGTGGTACAGACTAGCTAGTTAGCAGCATAACTAGGATGGGTTAAGGGCATACGTTAGACGTGCACAATGGTTAAGAGACGAGAAACTCATGTGAGAGTACGCAACTAACGTGCATAATATGTGTTGTTTAATTGTAACTTAAATACTTGCTAAACTTTTAAACTGTTTTCACCTCGATCTCTGACTCGTTTTCCCTCCAAATCTATTTTTATTTTGTAAAAACATTTTAGGTGCCCAGCCACAGGGACGCCAAGCATAGGAGTTCCATTCTGATGACGTGCTGTAGCTGTTGTGGAAGCTACAGGATCTTGGTATTAAACGCCTTCATATTACTCCTTGGTTCCTTCAAAGTCAATTGAGTCAGTTAGGGCAAGTCGCCCATTCTTATTTAGAGGTTGTAGTTACAAACTTTCATTATTTCAGTTATTGGTTTATTTATTCTGACTCTTGTATTGAGACTTTATTTACTCTAGCATTATTATTATTGGAGTGTTTCTTCCAGACTCAGTTGATTTCATTTCGTTGGTTATTCATATGAGATTGTTTATGCGATGGATGGTCAATAATTTAATTCTTGGTTATTTTTTAACTTAATTAATAAAATTTGGCATCTCTCTTTTTAAATATTAGGTGGCTAGTAATTAACTAATTGTTTTCGACAGTGATGCTAAAACTGAACCAACTCGATATTTCGTATTAATTTAATAAAGGAGTAGCTACTCGATATTTAATTAGACGAGGTATCACAATTGATCTATGGGATAATTCTTTGAACCACTTGAGATCGATTTCCCCTAGAGTTAAGGGAAAGGTCTGACACATAAGTGCATTATGGTGACTTCAGAGAGACATTATATGCCAGGCATATCTGATATGGTGACCATGATCCACATTTCCGTCATAAGTTATGATATTTAGAATGGATAACTTCTTCAATTTTTTGAGATTTCTATCTCCACAGTAAATGGCGAGGCGGATCCATACCTCGATGCACTTTTAGCAAGATCTTTTGGAGTTCATGCCGAATTTGGATTCAGTCTTACCTCAAATTCCTTTTTGATAAAGTTTCGGAGTTCGTCACTCATAACTTTATTCGGTAGCACTTTGGGGAAAGACGATCAACTACTATGTGCAGACTCAGCTTGCCAAACTGGTGGATGGTTATGACTATCATAATTGGGAGTCGATGAGTAATTGATACGTCACAGATTAAAATGCACCGCGCGAGTGGTCCTTGACCTGGAAACCCTATCAGTTAGGTTGGGACAGTTATTTCTTAAGGAACGGATCCTCCCCCTTTTACGTCTCTCTAGATTATGAGAACTGGAGTTATGCTCTTACGACTGCCCAATTAGTTGCCTCCTTAGACGGACAATCTCTTCATCTTAATGATCAAATATTTTTTCATAAATACTGACCAACCGTGATGCTTCTCTCCCCACATGTCACTTAGCGTAGGGGGTATGCCATTAGTGATTAGGGCCAGATATTCATTGCGAATTCCCCCTTTGATCGCCTAAGAGGATATGAAGGGAAACTCATAAGAGTTTGCTCCCTCCTAACAATTCATACCTCAGACTGGATACGACTCCTAACATATGAACAATGAGATTGGTTACCATTTATATTGTTGTAAGGTAGATGTTCCACGGTGGTGAGAATTCAGAGTTTTTCCACAGACAATACCAAATTATATAGGATATCAAACCCGCAATCAAGTTTCTAAAAACTGCGGGGAGTGACCGAAGCGTCGAGGCCAAGCCTTAAGCCTTAGAAGCCTAGGCGGGCCTTATGCATAAAAAGGCGTGAAAAACGTTTAGGCCTTTTTAAAATATATTTTAACATTTTTAACTATAACAAGGCTATTAAAAATACTAAAAAGGTACATAGCCTAAAATATGTCTGAATATATGCAAACTAAAATACTATTTTTTTTTAATACTAAGGAAAAAAAAAGACACGCGTTTTTTTGGACGTGTGGCAAAGAGGTTTGGGATATCATTTGTCTTTTGATTATTTTGAATGCGATATTGGTCCGATTTTTTAAAAAAAGTCTTTAAAAAGTGATATCATTTAACTAAAGAATTTTTGTTTAAAAAAAGGCGCACCTTAAGTCTTTTACCAAGAATAAGGTGTAAAAGGCTTAAGGCGGGACATTTATCCTAAGACTCAAGCCTAGTGTGACACCCCATCCAATAAAATACTGGGGGATCAGTCCTATAAAAAATTAAGTCAGGAATCTCATATGGTTCATTCTCAGCATCACTTTAGAAAACCATTTAATTCCTAACCACCTATTAGGCTTGGCGTCAAAGTTTTAAACTTCAAATCTTTTTAACAACACCAACATATAAATCCAATCACAACAATTAATATGAACAAAACTGAGCTGAATAAAGAGTAACCGATAACTCTCGGTAAAACATTTATACAACCAAATCGAATTGCCGCAAAGGGAAAAATGCGGTAAATAAATAACTGACAATAGCTGGTCAATAAGCCCGAATATCTATACAATTCATCATCCTCTATACGCTATCACAAACTCCATTTTAATAATATTCTAAGCTATCACGTAATCTTATAGTTATAAATCTCTCGCTTATAATATATAATCACCCAAATAAATAACCCACACAAGTTATTACACTATTCTTACTTTAGTCCCATAAGTCCTGTATATAATATTCTCATCTTATATACAAATCACATTTTATTCCGGATATTAATCTCTCGGATAAACATACAGTTACCTTACTTTCCAAATTTCATTTATCAAGACCGTATATCTATATCTTTCACATCTTATATATATATACCGTACACATCAGTATATTCATACATATTTTCAACACACAAATATAAGTAACTAAGACCATCCCTCCGAGCATTACCTTACCGAATGTGTTCTTTGGGTGCTATCATCTTCCAGGGCATACACACCACAGCCTGGGCTCAAGGCAGACTCACTCATGCTCTTCAGAAAACCCTAACACAAACGTATGGGAAGCGGCCATAGTCCTTCGACAGTGAGTCATAACCATACCCGGAATTACTTCGCTGCGAATAAAATAATCACACACAATAAATCATCTGGCGCTATGGCCAGGGGAGTATACTCTCTGTCCACCTCAAGTAGGGGTGGCAATTCGAACCTGAACACAATAACACGACACGATCCAACACGAAATTGACACGAAATTAAAATACCCTGTCGTGTTCGGGTCGTGTTCATGCCAAATTTTTTGACCCACTAGCGGGTAGTGTCGTGTTCGTGCCAGAAAAGTGACACGAAATTGGCCCATTACAGCCCAATTGCAACACGATAAGTGGCCTGACAAAAATCCTAATTTAGCCCGATTGACCCATTTGTGTTTTTAAAAATAAAATATTAGGGCCTCCTTATAGTCCACACTCGTCTAAAACATGATGTATAAATTGAAACTTAAAAAAAAGACCTAGGCTCTCTCTCTCTCTGTCTCTATGCCGCCGCTGCCTTTCACCATAAGAATGGAAAAAAAAACTTACAAACAAAACCCCTCTCTTTCTACGCTGCTCCGTGACCGTCGTTGTTCAGCATACCTCCCTCCCACCGGTAAGAGCCTCTTTTATCCCTCTCTCCCTACAGAATATATATGTTTTGTGGGTTGGTGTTTTTTGGGGTAAACCCTTACAAATCTTTCCTCTTTCTTGTTAAAACCGAGACATTGAAACACAGTCTTGGAGTATTTGTAAAACCGAGACATTGAAACACATTCTTGGTAATATTTAGTTTTGGTAATGACCACAGTTGGGATCGACGGTTTTGCTTAATATAGGGTGGGTGTTATTGACTTCGTGAATTTTCATCGGAGACTGGAAATGGTTTTGTTTTGTAATGTTCATCTGTGTGGGTAGGATAGTGTTGTGTGGGTGATATTTGGTAATGTTCATCTGTTTACACCTAAGACCAAAAATGGTTTTGTTTTGTAATTTTTTTTTTCAAATTTATCATCAAGCGCTGATGGGATGTCATTTTTGTTTAGCGATATTATTTGTGTCAATCGGGCCAAATGGGCCAAAATGTTGGTCAAGATGAATCGTGCCATGTTAATCGTGTCAAATTGACATAATTTTTATATCGTGCCAGTTGTGTTATAAATGGGTCGTGTTCGTGTTGGCAAAAAAAAAAACACGACTTCGTGTTGGGTCATGTTCGTGGTCCCCAAAATATAGTCGTGTCGTGTCGGACCAGGTCAAAACACCACCCGTTGGCCCGAATTTCCACCCCTAACCTCAAGCGAGGGGATTCACCCACATCGCTCAACTTTCCATGATAACCTTAGAGAGGTATGTTAACATGCATATTTCACAATCACACATGATATACATAAAATCATAATCATATACATACTATCCCTATACTCGTATGTATCGTCAAATCCAGCTATACATGCCTATCACTCGTGGCATTAGCCTATAAATTCCAATTATACATTCTTATCAATAAATAAGCATACACACGCTCATTTTAATCTCCTAAGTATTTACTCACTTGGAATATAAATATCTCGTTAATAATTTCCCGAATAATAGCTTATCACCAATAGTTAATATTCTAATAGCATCCTACTACGCATTCAGATTTAAACCAATTATGATCTGCATATATATATTCTACGCGCATAAATATATATATAAACGCCAGCCGAATAATTTCCTCGAATTTTGTTTGTCCCAAAATTCATTTAAAATATAACCCGAATTTATTTCTACGAATCCAAGGCTTTTATATCTCCTCAAGTCATTTATAAGTCATAAAACTTTATTTAAGAACCCCTAATATTTATCTCCAAGCAATTCTAGCCATAATTATCCCAATATCAGGTTTGATTTCTGACTAACGATTTCGAACTCGGACACCCTTCCGTAGAAAAATCATTACTAATTAAAAAAAAAAAAAATATGTGGTCCGTGCCCACACGACCGTATCAAAAAGATATAGAAATTTCATTTTGACAAATAGGCGAATCGATTCGCTTCCAGGTCGAATCGATTCGCTGAGTCAATGTTTGAAAACTACTTCTTCTCCAACACCCAAACCTCCATTAATACATCTTCAAGATTTTTATCTTCTCTCCCATCATCATCCAACCTCAACCAACAATATATTCACATATAAAAAGGGTTCTAATCATCCTAGAACTAATAACCAATAATCAATTTCAATTAATACCATTGTTTCTCAAATTGGATATTATTCGGGTTTTATTCGTTCAAACTTTCGAAAAACTCATTTTGATTCGAGAAACCTAACCCGAAAATCATATTGTTTATCATCACCAACTGTAATATGGAAAAACCATCACACTAGATAATTAAAGCAAGTTCAAACACTTGCCTTGTTGGATAAAATTCGACGTCCCCGTACCGTAAGCCACTGGAGCTTGGGCCCAAAATCCCTTCCTTTCTTTTTCTCTTCTCTTCTTCCCTTTCTCTCTTCCCTTTCTCTCTCTTAGGGCTGAAAAATAAGAAAAATGAGGTTTGTAAGGGTTTATAAGGCTTATCCCCGTATTAAAATCAAAATTGACTCGTATACTCAATTACGAGTCCCTACTAGTCCAAAAATCCCTGAAATCCAAATGCTACCCCCAGGTACTTTATTTTGACTATCTCGGCTCATCTGAATCCAACCGTGCACTCGAAATTTCCATTTGAGTCACTTTCCAAAAAATTTCTATTTAAACCCAACATTTATCTACACCTGTTTTCCAAATAAAATATTATCCTTTGTCTTTTTACCCAACTGCGACATGTAATTAAAATAGTCCAACTTATTTACTTAGTCCCGTAAGAAAATATAACCCACATGTAAATATTAATCCGACACTTACAAACTAATATTTACTATTCACTTTAAATTCTCAATTTATTAAATTACACTCAATCATGTAATTTAAATATCCATAAAAGTATGGGGTATTACATACTCCCCCCTTACAACAGAATTTCATCCTCGAAATTCGGATTTGACCTGTACTAAAGACTTACGCTCTAGCAACCAGAATCAAATTATACTAACATAAGGGTTACTCCACTCTATGCCCCTAGTGGTACCCACTTGTCAAAAGGCTTATTCAATATATCCCCAGCTTAACAACAAGCTTACTCCATATATTCCATGTCGATATACTCCATCAGTCTTAAGGTCTCACCTTGATAACAACACATCACATTTTGTGCTCCTACCAATGACATCCGAATGAGACGAGCCTATACCTCCTTAGCTCTAAAGTCTCGATATCGATAAAAGGCCTCACCTCACCAAGTTCCAGCTTTCCATATCCACCCTGACACAAAACTCCCATTACTCATCGGTTCATGACAACGTAACTCTTACGATGCTCAAAAGTCACCCAATTCACCATGTGGTTAAGTCCCCTGTTGTTAACGGACTCTAAATCACATCCAGCCCCAAAGTCTAGGTAACCACTCACCTCTAATCGACCAGAGGGTGAATAACAATGCTTTCCACATAAAAACCTCAAATGGTACCTAGTCCATGATAAACATGAAAGAGTTATTACACTCAACTTTTACTTCAATTACAAGTTATGCCAGTTGCGGAAATAACGTAATCGCAGTGACTTCAAAATCACATTCATACAGCTTTACGAGTTGTCAATCACCTCCCGTCTACTCATCGGTGGATAGGTGACACGACAAGCCCAAAATAAAACTTCATCAGCGACACCTTACACCGGCTCAATCATTCTTTCATCCATAAGTGGTGTACCTGGAGACAATATTACATTGTTTCCTTCAACACCAATTTTCAATTAAAATATCCCACATTAAGTGGTACTTTATCCTCCCCTTCCTTCCCAGCGATATGCTAAAAATCACAACCCGTGCACATTTCATAACTGGCACACTTTTGGCCTCCCTTAAACTTATTTGCATCAACATGCCATTTATGCACAAGTCACATTTAACATTCGACTGAGTAAGACTGCACTCTACTTTCCCACAACACTTTGTTCGCCTCTTCATCAAGAGATACCATTAAAATGTCTTCCCACAGCCTTTCAACTCATCTCAGGTGTGCTAACTCTCGTTGCAATTATACTTGGATCATCGTCTGTCTCACACGGCCTACAATCCATCATACCATTACGACTCTGCTAATAATTGCCCCATAGGCATACATTTCAACTTTATTTTCCACGCCTCTTAACTCGAACGACTTATAATCCAACTTACCTGGGCTCCTACACCCCTTATAACCTATGCATATCTGCACAAACATTGCAAACATCGCATATGTAACACACTTTTCTCCAAATTGGCCTCACATTTTTGGCCTGGGTATACTCAATCTCCCCATAAATCGAAATCTAATTCTTCTCAAGAATACTCCACCCATCAACTCGTGGTGAGAATTATTCTAGTGCTTTTCCACAACACTTCCGGCTCCACTGGCCTTATCATAAATTAGCTCTCAGCTCATAGTGATTCTCTACACACGTAGGACGAATAAAATGCTAACCATTTCCCTAACGCCCAACATCTTTCTCAACTCCCGGCCTCTACTAGGTTTTATATGTGGGATGTCTCTCAAGCGAAATCCAAACAAGGAACCCTCCTGATACACTACTACTTCGCATTGTCAATCGTCAAGGTTCGTAGGCCTAAGGCACATAACTGGGACACTCAAAATCCTACCCCCAAACATATTATATAAATCTCAACCCCCACGTCTCTAAAGGAGTTATATCAAACTGCGCTCACACTATCACTAGTCACTAGTGCTAATCACAATAACGAACTAAATCTCTCCGCTCGACATTAAAACCGCAAAATACCTGAATTACCTCAGTAAGGTCCCTACACACCGGGATCAATCCAAATGAGACATTAATATTCTCCAAAGTCTCTATCGCTAACTAGTTCATACCCTAATAATACCATACTCGTATAACACATATTTAAAATGAGTAATACCACTAAAAAGATAACCCCGCTATCTACACAAGCTCCCTTGTAGATATAACAAAAATAGCCCTTCTATACCGCAAAGAAAAACATATATATACATACACACAACAAAGTGGATTAATAATGTTGTCGACAAAACCACTAAACTCGACTCACACGTGAATCTAGGGCTAACAAAATACATTGACTCGCTCTTACACACAAAATATATCACCTTTACCCGAGGTTAAGCTCATCTTCCAACCTTGCCAATTGCACTGGCTATTCCAAATGGTTCTTAGACATAGCTGTCTTGTCCGAACTAAACCAAAAGCATTTTGATCAGTGCCTGTCAATCCCCTACTAGGCACCATACTCTTGTCCTATAATCCACTCCGGGAAAAAATCAAACCATGTGGTCCTACACTCCATAAAAATATTCCCTACCAAAGCCCTTATTCCTGGGACCATTGTCCATGTTAGGGTTGTCCTCCTCTCAGACTCCCGTAGCCTCAATCCTGACGACTACCTGTGTTGTTCCCTTGGCTTCGCTATCCCTAAGGAACACACTACTAGCCTTAACAACCTTGAATCTGAATCCTTTCAATGAATCCCCTGGTGGATTTTCCACTTGTGGGGTTTTACTAAAAAATCATATTCAGTCTTAGCCCTTTAGCTCAGTTCACATGGGAGCGTTAATGTTACCAGTATAAGAAGCACGACACTGCCTTCATATACATAAGTCGTCCAAGCAAAATTTCCTATAAATTCTGGAGACACCAACTCGTGAATCCATTATTCCATTAAAGACTCTTTCATCATTGTACCTACCTCATCAGGTACTGCGATCAAACCGTACCTAAAATTCCTCTATGGGCATAATATTCCTCTTTACAAATATGGTGACTACTCCCATCACCATTATCACACTGCTCCTACGAGTGAAAAATTTCCCCCAAATTTTCACTTCCGGTTTTTTTGCACTCTGCTCACTGCCAAAGCCTCTAGATATTCAACTTCCATTGGCTAACATACAGTAATTCCGCATTACTGAATTTCCAACAAGTGGTCCCTTTCAAAGACCCCTCAGACTTCATCCCAATATAACTACACTGGGTGAGTCCAAATTATAACCACTATCGACTATAACGGTACTTAGAAAAAGTCGGTTACACCTTAGCAGTCATTGCAGCATCAACTGTCAATGCAATAATAGAGATAACCTCAACTACATTCATTATCCTTGAAATTAATTACAGCTCCAACTGAGCCCCGCCTCCTACTATCCTCCCAATGGCCCTACTACTGGTCATCCTTCATCAATCGACATACTAAACACACACGAACATGCATAAGATTTACTGTAGATATACATAATAGCAGGAGAACGGAATCTCACAAATAGGAATCAACAATCCTAATCATAGGCTCTATTTCAAATAGAAAGCAACGCTGAAAGCGTAATACGTCCGCACAAATTCCTAAGGACACTAGAACCTGATGCTCTGATACCATTTGTGACACCCCGCCTAATAAAATACCGGGTGATCAGTCCTATATAAAATTAAGTCAACAATCTCATATGGTTCATTCTTAGCATCACTGTCGAAAATAATTTAATTACTATTAACCTATTAGGCTTGGCGTCAAAGTTTTAAACTTCAAATCTTTTTAACAACACCAACATATAAATCCAATCACAACAATTAATATGAACAAAACTGAGCTGAATAAAGAGTAACTGATAACTCTCGGTAAAACATTTATACAACCATATCGAATTGTCGCAAAGGGAAAAATGTGGTAAATAAATAAATGACAATAGCTGGGCAATAAGCCCGAATATCTATATAATTCATCATCCTCTATACGCTATCACAAACTCCATTTTAATAATATTCTAAGCTATCACGTAAGATTATAGTTATAAATCTCTCGCTTATAATATATAATCACCCAAATAAATAACTCACACAATTTATTACACTATTCTTACTTTAGTCCCATAAGTCCTGTATATAATATTCTCATCTTATATACAAATCACATTTTATTCCGGATATTAATCTCTCTAATAAATATACAGTTACCTTACTTTCCAAATTTCATTCATCAAGATCATATATCTATATCTTTCACATCTTATATATATATATATACAGACACACACACACACACACACACACACACACACACAATATACCGTACATATCAGTATATTCATACATATTTTCCACACACAAATATAAGTAACTAAGACCATCCCTCCGAGCATTACCTTATTGAATGTGTTCTCTGGGTGCTATCATCTTCCAGGGCATACACACCGTAGCCTGGGCTCAAGGAAGACTCACTCATGCTCTTTAGAAAACCCTAACACAAACGTATGGGAAGCGGCCATAGTCCTTCGACAGTGAGTCATAACCATACCCAGAATTACTTCGCTGCGAATAAAATAATCACACACAATAAATAATCCGGCGCTATGGCCTGAGGAGTATACTCTCTCCACTCCTCAAGCCAGGGGATTCACCCACATCGCGCAACTTCCCATGATAGCCTTAGAGAGATATGTTAACATGCATATTTCACAATCACACATGATATATATAAAATCATAATCATATACATACTATCCTTATACTTGTATGTATCGTCAAATCCAGCTATACATGCCTATCACCCGTGGCATTAGCCTGTAAATTCCAATTATACATTCATATCAATAAATAAGCATACACACGCTCATTTTAATCTCCTAAGTATTTACTCACTTGGAATATCAATATCTCGTTAATAATTTTCCGAATAATAGCTTATCACAGATAGCTAATATTCTAATAACATCCTACTACGCATTCAGATTTAAACCAATTACGATCGGCATTTATATATTCTACGCGCATAAATATATATATATATATATATATATATAAGGCCCGCAGAATAATTTCCTCGAATGTCGTTCGTCCCAAACATTCATTTAAAATATAACCTGAATTTATTTCTACGAACCCAATGTTTTTATATATACTCAAGTCATTTAGAAGTCGTAAAAATTTATTTAGGAACCCCTAATATTTATCTCCAAACAATTCTAGCCGTAATTCCCCCAATATCAGGTTTGATTTATGACTGACGATTTCGAACTCAGACACCCTTCCATAGAAAAATCATTACTAATTAAAAAAAATAGAAAAATACGCGGTCGGCGCCCATGTGACCGTATTGAAAAGATATAAAAATTTTATTTTTTGATAAATAGGCAAATCGATTCGCTTCTAGGCTGAATCGATTCCCCGAGTCAGTGTTCGAAAACTGCTTCTTCTCCAACACCCAAACCTCCATTAATACACCTCCAAGCTTTTTATCTTCTCTCCCATCATCATCCAACCTTAATCAACAATATATTCACATATAAAAAGGGTTCTAATCATCCTAGAAGGCTAGAACCAATAACCAATAATCAATTTCAATTAATTCCAATATTTCTCAAATTGGATATTATTCGGGTTTTATTCGTTCAAACTTTCGAAAAACCCATTTTGATTCGAGAAATTCAACCCGAAAATCATATAGTTTATCATCACCAACTATAATATGGAAAAATCATCACACTAGATAGTTAAAGTAAGTTCAAACACTTGCCTCGTTGGATAAAATCCGACGTCCCCGTGTCATAAGCCACCACAGCTTGGGCCGAAAATCCCTTTCTTTCTTCTTCTCTTCTCTTCTTCATTTTCTCTCTCTTAGGGATGAAAAATGAGATAAATGAGGGTTGTAAGGGTTTATAAGGCTTATCCCCTTATTAAACCCAAAATTGACTCGTAAACTCAATTACGAGTCCCTATTTGTCCAAAAATCCTCGAAATCCAAACGCTACCCCGAGGTACTTTATTTTGACTATCTTGTCCCATCTGAATCCAACCGTGCACTTAAAATTTGCATCCGAGTCATTTTTTAAAAATTCGCTATTTATACCCAACATGTCTCAATACGTGTTTTCCAAATAAAATATTATCCTTTGTCGCTTTACCTAACTGCGACATGTAATTAAAATAGTCCAACTCATTTACTTAGTCCCGTAAGAAAATATAACCCATGTAAATATTAATCCGGCACTTGCAAACTAATATTTACTATTCACTTTAAATTCTCAGTTTATTAAATTACACTCTCTCATGTAATTTAAATATCCATAAAAGTACGGGGTATTACACCTAGGCGCGCCTTTTAGAACACTGTCCGCAATAAATGAAATATTATTAATTAGCCCCTGTCATACGAATGTAATAAAAAAATGACAACGTATGTATGTGGTTTGAAAAATGGTCCTGCCTGCATTAACGAAATGGGATGGATAACTG
This sequence comes from Sambucus nigra, assembly GCA_949130495.1. Classification (NCBI taxonomy): domain Eukaryota; kingdom Viridiplantae; phylum Streptophyta; class Magnoliopsida; order Dipsacales; family Adoxaceae; genus Sambucus; species Sambucus nigra. The sequence continues at coordinate 40,506 of CASBWL010000435.1, forward strand.
TTTTTCTTAGAAGAACAAAGGGCGATTATAGTGTTAGGGTTGCTAGCTGAGAGTCCAAGTCGCCGTGAGCAAGATTTAAATTAATGCCCCCAAATAGGGTGAGTCTCCCTCATTTATATGTACAAGGTTTCTATAAATATAGTTATTCCCTAGGTGGTAGAGTTGTTCTATAATTAATTTCCCATGATGCATGATGATTTTTCTAGGTTTTAACTGAGCTCTTCCTTGATATTTGGTCTACTATGTCCCGTGAACCTTGGGAGCCACATGTCGATCCATGTGTCATAATCAACTACATTTTCCTTCAATTACCATATAAATATTAGTGTCTTCAAATACTTACTGTTACAAATTACAATATATACCAGCTCCTTAATAACCTACATGTAATAACTATTTTGAAAAATCTCATTTACTATGTTCAACAACACTATTAACCATATGATGCTTACACTAACTCTCGATCATGTCGACGTCGCTTTTATTTTGATCGTTTGCTTTGAAAGGCCTGTACTCTTCATCGAATTCGAGTGTCAAAGAGTTCGTTTCGCTTTACCCCCAGAACAAATTGCATCACTGCCATACCGTAATTGTTTAATAATGAAATAACTCATCCTAAAAAGCTTGTTGTAAGGAATTAATTAGCTATAAAATGCTGAAACTGTACAATAACACTTGGAATCAAATCACCGAGACTGAATGAAGACACTTGACCCTATAACACCGAATCCAATTTTTTTTAACTATTAACACTATGTTCGATTCCATAATATTGATTGATGTTTTGATATTCGACACTATAAAACCAAATGTGTGTACACATGTTTAATTATAGAGTTCCGAGACCGACTCAGTATGGGGATTTCATTTTCCAACATTAAATGTGTTCATGAATGAAATTATCAAAATGAGTAAAGTAAATGACTGTAGGCCTATAGATTCCATCTTTGAGGTTATCCCTCGAGATTAAAGGAACGATTTTTTTTTTGTGTGTGCCTGATGCTCCATTGCTCCCATTAATGATGGAAAATGACCATAATCACTTCCTCAACGTTTTGTAACACATCATATGAAGCTAATGGTATAAGAAATTGTTATAACAATGGCTGGTTGATTAGGAAGATGAATGGACGAGGGTTTACGTCCAAGCTCGGAGGGTTTAACGTATGAATGGGTACCGATTATTTGGGATGTTTTTTTCTTGCTCCTTAAATTTATTGTTTATTATTATTACTGTAATTTGTAATTTATGTGGGTGCCATAATTCATCAGTTATTTTCTGGAGACATGGTAGCGATGACCAATCTTGTGTGCGCTTTTAATACAATTCACATATTAGGTTGAGTTAAAATGGATGCGCTTTATTATAAATTTATTTCTGTAGAGTGTGTTTGATAAACAACATATTTCATGACAAATATGAAATATTTCATATTTTCCAAACTTCGGATTTGTTTGATTGCACAAATTTACTTTAAATTTTTCTTTCATCTATCAAGATTGTACAATTATTTAAAGCATACAAATTTGACTTTTCCAACTTCTATTTTATTACTTGACAAACACGCACGTCCTTAATAGTTAAAAAAAAACACCTACACATCACGTGATGACGAGGCTAGCTTACCAAATACCAGATATCATTTTATTGTAAGAGTAATTCTAGCTGGCCCCCCTGGCAACCGCATTTGACCTTTTTTTTGTTCTTTTCTTATTCTTTCACCTTTTTTCTTTTCTTTTCTTATTCTTTTGTTATAAACAAATGTTATAAAAAATAGTTTTTTTATATTAAAAAAATAATTATTTTAACACTTTTTAATTTTTAAACAATTTTTTATATTAAACAGTTTTTTTTAAAACAATAAATTTTTTTTGTTAAATGTGGGTCGGCGTCAGCAGTACTAATTAATCGCGATATTTTTTCAAAAAAATATCGCGATTAATTAGTGATGCTCGCGCAGACCCACATTCAACAAATGATGTGGGTCCGGGAAGGCACTAATTAATTGCGATATTTTTTTCAATAAAATATCGCGATTAATTAGTGCCGCTGGCGCGGATCCACATTCAACAAATGAGGTGGTCCGGGAATGTGGATCCGCGCCAGCGGCACTAATTAACCTCGTTATTTTATTCTAAAAATATCGCGATTAATTAGTGCCACTGGTGAGGACCTACATTCAACAAATGATGTGGGCCAGGAATGTGGGTCCGTGCCAGCGACACTAATTAATCGCGATATTTTATTGAAAAAATATCGCGATTAATTAGTGCCGCTAGCGCGCCCCCACATTCAACAAATGATGTGGTGTGGGGAATGTGTCTCTGCGCCAGCGGCACTAATTAATCGCGATATTTTATTAAAAAAATATTACGATTAATTAGTGCCGCTGGCGCGGACTCACATTCAACAAATGATGTCGGTCCGGGAATGTGCGTCCGCGCCAGCGACATTAATCAATCACAATACCATCTTAATGAATTTTTATTTTATTTATGAAAAAAAAAATTAATTTCAATAAAAAATTGTTTACTTTAAAAAAACTGTTTTTTTATATTAATAGAAAAACATTTTTTTATATAAAAAATAATTTTTATATTAATTATTATAAACAAAACATTAAGAAGAAAGTAAAAAAAAAAGGAAAAAAAAAAAGGAGGTGCGATCCATAGGCGGTGCATTTGGGGGGTTCATGTATAATTTCCCTTATTGTAATATAACAAAATATATTCTGAAGTGTGAGACATACCACGCACGCACAACATAACTAACTGGAAAGTCGACCGCCGAAAACAATTACTACACATATGCAGCTAGACAATACCCAAACTCTTCGTTTCGTTTTCTTTATGAGGATTTGAGATTCCTTCAGACTCAACAATGGCAGCCGACATTGATGAGAGACAAAGAAAGAGGAAAAGAGTGAACCCTCGCAAAAAACTTCTTGTTAATGACAAAGTTCAGGTAATGCCGCCTTTTGATTTCAACCCTTGTGGGTTTTTTATTCTGTTCAGTGTTCATAGGATCATGAATTTAGTATTCTACATGTTGTACAAGTTTATGTGTCTATTTGGTTGCATGTTGATTCTGTTCAGTGTTCATAGGATCATGAATTTAGGATTCTACATGCTGTACAAGTTTTTTGGTGTTAATAAATGTATTACAGGGTAAACACTTTCATATGTTTCATTATTCATCAACTCTTTTCCCTTTTCATATGCAATGTTCTCTTTGGAGACCTGCCGGAAAAAAAGTGAATGGGATATATCAAAATACTCTGTTATTGATTTCAAGCTGCTTTTTCATCTAGGAGTATTAAGTTTAGTTATACTGACATTTGCATTTGCACAGGTAAGGAGTGTTGAGGAGGGTTTTCTAGGTTCGTGGTACTCTGGAGTTGTGATTTTCTGCGAAGACAAAATACGCCATGTTCAATACGATTACCTATTATGCGACGATGGCGTCCCAAATGTTATTGACACTGTGCAAGTTTCTCCCATGGTTGATGGCATCATCCCCACCAACTGGGCCCCATCTAACTATCGTGGCTTGATAAGGCCTTTGCCACCTCCACTAGAGTTTGGGAAATGGTATCTCCATTATGGACAGTGTGTTGATGTCTTTTATGCAGATGCTTGGTGGGAAGGTGTGATTTTTGACCATGAAGACGGTTCTGAGGAACGGCTGGTTTTCTTTCCTGAAACGGGCGATGTATTGAATGCCAAAATTGAGGTAATTCGAATTACTCAGGACTGGGATGAGAATAATGATGAGTGGAAGCCTCGTGGGGACTGGTTGTTTCTAGAGGTGATCGAGGAAGTAGTGCAAGAGTGGCCCCCGATTGTTTCCGTGAGGCAAATTTGGTACAAAGTGCGGGTAAAAAATGGTTATGAGAGTCTCAAGGAGTGGACCTCTTCTGCGAGGGATGTTTGGAAAGAGTTGGTTTTGCAGGTTTATTATGATAATTTAAAGTTGACCTCAATGGAAAATGTACACAGATTGAACTCCTCAGGGGACTTGGGACAGGACGGCCATTATTCGTGGATGGAATTATTTGAATCTGCTCTCGATGCTTTATTGAAACCTACTACTTGCCAGTCGGATAGAGACGAGTTGCTACCTAATGATCTAGATAAAACCATTCAGCCGTTTGAAGAAAACAACGATCGAGATGATTTGAAACTTCCTGCCATTTCAATCATGCCAAAGCACGAAGAAGCAATATGTGTGCAACCTCCAGCTTTGTCAATTTTACCTTCTAAGTCAGATGAGTTTTCTAGGGTCAGTTCCAATAGCAATGGCAAAGTATCTTCTGATACCGGTTCTAAATTATGCAGAAGACGTACGTGGCTCCCAGCTAGCTCTAACATTGTTTCTCGAGCCGAGTATTTCCCTGATGCAGTCAGTGAATACATTAAGGAATCTGGGTATAGGTGCGGGGCTTCAACTGCGTTGACATCAAATGTGAGGAAGCATCTTTTGCAGTTGGGTTGGGAAATCAAATATATAAGACTCTCAAGGCATTCAGAGAGTAAGTTACACCTCGCCTGATGGTAAGAAGCGTTACAACTCGCTTCGTTTGCTCTGTATGGATTTGACTGGATCCGCATCAAAAGTCGTTTCTCTGTTCCCCCAATGTGAACAAAGAAGTTTAGCTGCTGTATCTGATAGCCCATCCTCTTTTATGGAGACTTTTCTTGATGATGATGATGATGATGAGGAGGAGGAGGAGGAGGAGGAGGAGAAGGAAGAGGAGGACGACAGTGATGATGATGGTCATGTTTCTAAGCCCAAATGGCTTCTGGCTGGCCGTGACATTGTTCCAGAACCCAAGTATTTCCCAGAGGCAATTAGTGAATACCTCAACGGATCTAGGCCCAAGGGTGGGGCCCTTACTGCGGCGACATGTAGGAAGCATCTCTCATATTTGGGGTGGAAAATTGAGTTTCTGAAATCTGGATTAAATGGTTCAATACGATTCCGTTACACCTCGCGCGATTCTAGTAAGTCTTACATGACGCTTCGGGCGGCCTGTATGGAATTGGCTTCAGGGACTCTCTCTCTGATTCCCCAAGATGACCAGAAAAGTTTAGCTGCTGTTGCACTGCCTGATAGTCCGATTTCACCTCCACTCATTGGACAACCACAAGTACCTAACAAGGCACGGAGACGGAGGAAGCTGTCTAGTGATGATGATGTTGTTTTTATTGAGCCTGAATACTTCCCTCAAGATGTAGTAGAATATTGTTCGTTTGGATTAGAGGGAAAGGACTACGTGAAGGGAGGTCCCAACTTTAAAGATTTGGTACTGAAAGCAAAGAAGCGCCTCTCTGCTGTCGGGTGGACGTTCTTTTACGTTAGGAAGGGTACCAGGAGGGAATTGCGTTACTGTTCGCCTAGTGGAAAGAAGTATATTTCACTTTTAACAGCCTGCAAACAATATATGAAGGATGGGGCAACATCCTACCTGGACGCTCATGATACATGTGGTGGGTAGCAATTAAAGTTTCAAAGTGGGACTAACGCCTAAAAACAATTTTGCATTTTGCATTTTTGTTTATATAACTCCTTTTGTTAAAACATATTTTTGCAGGGGTATTAATGTAAACAGAAAATATAGTTGGAAAATATGGAACCAGAAACTAAACAGAATACGGACGGTACTAGATGGAATAAAATTTTGAAAAACAGGACCGTATACTAGTACTGGATGCATATCATTCGCAATTTCGTTTTTTTTTGTTGCACGAAATCTTGTCGCGTTCTTATCAAAATTATCATTCATGTTAGTTGTGTTGTTTGTGTTTTCGTGTATTAATTCAGGTTTTCGTGCTCTCTAGGTGTGAATATCATAAATCGTGTTGGGTTTTTGGTTGTGTTTGTGTTAGGAAAAAAAAATACATGTCCTTCGTGTTTTAGAGGGTCTTGTCGTATTGTGTCAGCAAAAGAAAATCCGAATACACGATTTGACACCCAAAAATTTACAAACAGATAGTAGTAATGGATGGAGGCCAACAGTACAATCATCGAAAGGTAGAATAGGTTTTTAGAGATTTCAAAGGTAGAAGAGCTGGCATAGTTAAGCCCTAACCATCGGTAACAACAACAACAACAAAAAAAAAATCTTTCTTGTTATTAATTTTGATTGTTTGTTGATTTTGTGTTGGGTTTATTTTAAGTTTTTGTTGTTGAGCTGTTTAATTTATGTCGTTTTGAATTATGTTTTTTTGTAGATTAAGCGGAGTAGTTCTCGTCACGAATTTGTCGGCGGCAATCGCCTTAGGCAGACCTATAGGTTGCGGGTGCGGTGGGAGTATATGCGTAGTTGCTTCACTACTTGGAATAATAAGTGTACTTTAAAACCCTTATTTGGTTATTTTAGTATTATAATCATGCATGTTGTCAACATTCATGTATTACACGAATATAGAAACTTCACTAAGAATGTATGCAATGGATAATCTTGATATTCTATTGTATATTAGTAAGATATACAAAGAATTACGTATATATGAGTTTTATGTCTTGCAATAAATTCTATTATTGAAGTCAAAAGTTGCCTTGTAACTACTAACGTAATCGACGCTAAATTTGGGAACATCATTTTTGAAGATCCAAATTAAGAAAGAACCAACCATAGTTTGGGTCGTGTGACCTCGGGTACAAAGGGGTTGTGGTGTAGTGGTTCCAGTAACTATGGCTCTAATACTAGAGATCGCAAACAATATCAATGGTTCTCATAAAAGAAACACTTACAAAGAGAAAACTCTCAACATCTATTAATCGAATGTCTCATTCCAAATGGGGCTATAACAGTTATAGTGGTGAGGTATAAGGAATATCCTCTAATTATCCTTATTCCTTAAAAGATCAGGATGCGACATAGTTGACATAGTTGAGAACATTCCTTATTACCTAAAAACTATAATTTCCCCTACTCTATTAAACAACTATCACTAAAAAGGGAAAAACAACTGGGGAAATTTACAAGAGAGGACAAGACTAAAATAAATGCAAAAATCTTGATTATGCCTCTAAGTCCTTCGCTGGTTCACATCATAAGGCCATTGAAATAATAATTAATCTGAGATGTTATGTTAATCTATATATAAGCAAGGGGTGCCAATGCATAATAAATCAAAATGAATCTCTTCTAAAAGATAACTTGGAAAAAATTTCACTCTTAGGAGCAGCCATGGCCAACTGCGTGTATATTTTTGAATATGCAATTTATATGTATTTATAATGTACAAAATCATGAAAAATTCATCTGTTTTCAGTATACATTCTTTTGTTTTGTTTTGTATTGTAGTTGCCTTTCTTTTGTATTAATATAACCTATAGTATGATTTTTCGACAGTTATATTCTTATGTATGTTAAAGAAAACCCCAGTTGGATTTTCGATCGTCATTCTCAAGTTCTCGAGTTCCTAAGAAGTGTCAATTGAGTATCTAAAATTAAGACTTTATTTATTAAATTATGGACATGTCAAAGCAGTGTCAGACACGTACCACAGAGTATCGAGTATCCGAAATGCGCTGTCCCCTAAAATATGTGAGTTTCTGGTTGTAAAACAAATAAGTTAAAAATTAAAATAAATTTCGAAAAGGAAAGATGAAGAAGAGGAGGGTATCTGCGGTGACAATAATCATTGAGGTGGGCGCGGTAACCAGAGAGGGCTGGGCAATCTGCCTTAGTGGTTGAAACAACTGCATCATGTCCCTACGCGAATGTGGGCACAAGTGGTATCTCTTGCGGCTACCGCGGAGGCTGATGGAACAGCCTGGACTGCCGTCGTTAGCTGATGGTGGAAGGACAGAACAGTGACAATTAGACTTTTGAGTTTGTCGAAGATGGATTTGGCAGACTCCTTTAGCCGAAAGATGCATCATCGTCCTGGACTGCCATAATTGTTGCTATGTTTAGAATTTTACTTCTTCTTCTTTTGAAGCGAAGAAATTATGCTACCAGATGAGGCAAGCTATTAGTGGTGCTCTAAAAGGAAATACTCACAAGAGAGCTTTCAAAATAGCTATTAAATGAATGTATCATTCTGTATGGGTTCCGACAAGGATGAGGGACGCTGAATCTACTGATAGACCACCTGCTGGTAGTCTCTATCAATGTCATGCAGGTAAGTGGGAGTGGAAACAGAAGAACGGGTGTCCAAAGATATGCGGTCCAACTTTATGGGGACGTGACCATAGATCAGAGGTGTGACGCTGGTTTGGTTGGATGCGAAGAGTGTGAGGAGGCTGAAAGGGCACTGGTGGGTCCTGGTTACGACTTTTGAGAGCTAGTGGGGATCATGGATGATCGCGGCACGTGGAAGAGGGCCGCTGAGAGACAGGGGGTTAAGCTGGGAATGACTAAATGGTGATGAAATGCGAGATGGGATGGTGCGTCTTCCTATACGGGCTGTTTGCCCCCGTGGCGAAGAGGAGGGTATTTGAGGTGTGGGATGTGGGGTGAGGGCTGAGGTGGGCAGCGATCACCAAAGAGGGCTGGGATGTCCCTACGTAGTGGTGCCTGATGTGCGGGAAAAAGGCGGCACATCTTGTGGCCACCGCAGAGGCAGACGGAAAAGCAGGTACTGCCATGTAGACAGAACAGTGAAAGTGAGACTCGAATTTAGCTGGGCGGTGCTGGTGTGTTCCTCCTTGGCAGTTGGCACAATTGTTGGTTGATTTATGATTTAAAGAGAAGAATCACTAATCAATGCAACCTGGATCATGGGCTGGTCTGGTATTTGGACAGGGTACGTTTCTTTATCCAGTAAGCACTACGGTGGGGGTATGCAGAGTTGGTCCACTACTTCAAATCGCACTTTAAATCCTTGTTGGGTTACTTTAGTATTATAATCATGTATGTCGTCAAGATTCATGTACTCCACTAATATACCAATATAGAAAGTTCCCTAAGAATGTATGCCGTGGATAATCTCGATACTTTATAAAATTTTTAAGTAATATATGTAAAGAATTATGTATATATAAGTCTTGTTTCTTGCCATATATTCTATTATGGAAGTCAAAAGTTGTCTTGTAACAACTAAAGTAGTCAATGTTAAATTTTGGAACTCCATTTTTTAGGATCGGAATCGGAAAGAAACCATATTTCGGGTCGTGTGACCTCAGATCGCGGTACGTAGGGGGTGTAGTGAATTTAGTAATTAGGGATCTAATACCAAATGACGCCAACGATGTCAATGGTGCTACAAAAAAAATACTCACAAATAAAAAACTCTCATTATCTATTAATTGAATGTCTCATTCCAAATGGAGCTACAATAGTTATAGTGGTGACAAATGGGGAGCATTCTCTGAATATTCTTATTTCTTATGAGTTAGAGGGTGAAATACTTGATAACAATGCTTAGTACATAAAAAATTTAATTTCCCCTACTCCTCTACTAATCTTCTATGATTAAAAAAGGTAAAATAACAGGGGAAATTTATAAGAGAGGACAAGACTAAAATAAATGCGAATATTTTGATTATGCCTCTTAAGTCCTTCTCCAGTTCACATTGTAAGGCCTGTTGAAATTATAGTTATGAGATGCTATATTAATTTACATTAAAGCAAGGAGTACAAATGTATAACATTTCAAAATGAATCTCTTATAAATAACAAGACTTGAGAAAATTTTCGCTCTTAGGAGCGGCCATGGCCGCACTTAGCCTCGTCACTACGTGTATATTGGTGAATATGCAATTTATATGTATAAATAGTGTACATAATTATTACAACAAAACTATGATAACTTCACCACTTTTTAGTACACTTTCTTTAGTCTAGTTTTGTAGTTGCGTGTTACTTTTCTAATAATATAACCTATAGTATGATTTGTCGATATAATATTATGGCATGTTAAAGAAACACACAGTTGAATTTTTGATTTTGTCATTCTCAAGTTCATGAGATCCTAAAAAGTGTCAATAGAGTATTTAAAATTAAGAATTGATTTTCTTAAATTATGGACACATCAAAGAAGTCTCCGACATGAACCACAGAGTATTGAGTATGAACTGTAAATATTAAGTATCAATTTTTTTTTGGGGGGGGGGAGGGGGGGGGGGGGGGGGCGAAGAGGAACATGACCGCCTAGATTTTATTAATAAAGGGGAAACAGCCTCTCCTAGATGGCATGGATATTTTCAAGAAAGAAGATCTTTGGAGAGCCTAATGAAAAGAACTAGAATAGCAATAAATGGGGGTATTTTGTTGCATGGTAAAAATTGTGTCTTGCATATTTTTATCTATTCTGAATTTTGTGTTGAATATTAGCTATGAAACAAAGTGTTTAATTAATTATGAAATTAATTAAAATCAGTTGCTAATATTTAAAATTGGAAGTTTAAGTAGTTTAGTGATTTAGACTTATAACTTGTGAATCAAATTCAGAATTGGCAAATATACAAGTTAATTAAATAATATAATATTTTTAAAATCACTAAATCTGTAAGTATATATTGATGCTGGGGTGTCGGAGTTCCCTCTCACTGTAGAAGAACTGAAGGGGTGACCCTTCATATGAGAGACTTGGTTGTAAAATGTCTGCAGTATAGCCTCGTTTTTTCATTCGGTTGATCCACTGTCCATACTCTTCAAGGCGATCAAGCTCTTCTGTGGTGACTTTGTACCCAATCCCAAACTTGTAATCTCGGGTGTTAGGAGCCTCAAAGGATGTAGGTCCTTTTTCATGGAGGCCTAACCCCTTTTTCGTGGGGAGGGATACCATTGTGCCATTATTTACCAAAGTTGGGGGTTGGGGACGAACTCAGCTCCGGGTGCTAGAGATGCGTTCAACTCAATTATTATAAATTGGTCAAACCTGCTCTGGGAGGTATGTATATTAGACGTGTCCGCGTTCAGAGATCGAGGATGCTGAGATTGGTTATGGGTCGTCGAGGTGGTGTTTACTCCAATCAGTCGGGAAGGGTCGATGCTGCCATCGACATCTGTTCGGATCATGTGAATGATGGGAATAGGGGGTCCCGTGGTTCTGTCTCTCGAGGTGGAGCTCGAAGGGGAGACTCATGTCGCCTGTTGTATGCGTTATGGAATATGCTTTGAGTAGACATGACTCGCTGATATTCTTGGAGTTGGTTCCATCTCTCCCTTGGGAGACACGGGTGAGGAACATATGCTATTGGGCCAGAGTTAGCTAAAGCGTATCCACACATGGAAGGTGTGGTGAAGTTTTCTCTCCGGTGGTTAAGTACACTTCCATCCGAACCATGCTGGCTACTGTGGCGCACTTTGACTTAGAGCTCGAGCAACTAGATGTCAAAACTACATTCTTGAATGGAGACTTGGAGGATGACATTTGTATGTCACACTCCAAAGGGTTCAAGGTTATTGGTAAGGAGAATCATGTGTGCAAGTTGAATAAGTCATTGTATGGGCTAAAAAAATCGTATAGACAATGATATAATAGGTTCGATGCATTCATGATGAGTCAAAAGTATACACGTAGTAATTACGATCACTGTTTATATTTCAAGAAGCTAAAAGATGGATCTTTCATTCATCTTCTCCTATATGTTGATGATATGCTCATTGTTGCTAAGAGCACGGTGGAGATTGACACGATAAAATCTAAATTGAGCAAGGAATTTAAAATGAAAGTTAGGGATGGAGATTTCCAGGGAATGAAACTATCGGAGACGATATTTGAGGAACGCAGTTACACGTTTTGGAATGAAAAATTCAAAGCTTGTGAGTACCTTGTTAGCTGCACATATAACTTTCAGGTTTTATGTCTTCGTGTACCGAAGAGGAGCATGAGTTCATATCATAGGTTCCTAATGCGAGTGTTGTTGGTAGCTTAATCTATGCTGTGGTGTGTACTCGTCCTGATATTACTCACGCAGTCACCATGGTAAGTGGATACATGTCAAATCCAGGCAAGCATCACTGGTAAGCAATGAAGTGGATTTTGCAATGTTTTCAAGGTTCCTTGGATGTGGGACTAGTGCACCACATAAGGTTTATCAATATCAATTATGTGGTTATATTGATTCTGATTATTCAGGTTGGGTCTCTAAATAGTGGTAAAAAATTATTATCAAAGGTTGTGGGACTATTTACAATTATAAATATATATGGGATGGGTGACAATTAACTTTCAAAGTGAGACTAAAGCCGAAAAAGCTATTTATTAATTTACATTTTTGTTTATATAACTCCCTTTGTTAAAACATATTATTGCAGGGGTATTAATGCAAACAAAAAATATAGTTGGAAAATATGGAACCGGAAACTAAACAGAATATGGACGGTACTGGATGCAATAAAATTTAGAAAAACAGGACCGTATACTAGTACTGGATGCATATCATTCACAATCTCGTTTTTTTGTGGCACGAAATCTTGTCACGTTCTTATCAAAATTATCATTCGTGTTAGTTGTGTTGTTCTTGTTTTCATGTACTAATTCATGTTTTCGGGCCCTTTAGGTGTGAATATCATAAATCAGGTCATATCGTGTTGGATTTTTGGTCGTGTTTGTGTCAAGTAAAAAAATATCTGTCCTTCGTGTTTTAATGGGCCTTGTCATGTTATGTCGGCAAAACAAACCCGAATACACGATTTGACACCCAAAAATTCACACACACATAGTGGTGATGGATGGATGTCAACACTACAATCATCGAAAGGCAGAAGAGGTTTTTATAGATTTCAGAAGTTGAAGAGCTGGCATTGTTAAAGTCCTAACCATTGGTAACAACAACAACAAAAAAAAAAAAGAAAAAGAAAAAAACTTCTTATTATTAATTTTGATTGTTTGTTGATTTTGTGTTGATTTTGGTTATCACTTGTTTAGAGATTATTAAAACACCTTATAGGGATAAACAATTTCACCCATAATAATACCAGTAATGCACGTATTCCGGTCCCCAGGGTGGGAGTCCCTTGACAAACCTAGCAGTGGCTAATATCGACACTACATACTGAAGGCTGTCAAACTTCCCTTGTGCATGGTGTTGGAGAGAGGGGTTGATAAGTTCTGTCCCTAAGCTATAAGAATATCTCCAGGTGAGGGGACCTTTCGGTGGGTGATGTCCTCGGCGGGACATTTCGTCTTGGAGTTCGATGACACCAACAATGTGGGCTGCATCCAGTTATGTGCTTCCATAGCTACATCCCACATTGGCATGGTGATGTATCCACGATGATATCCCGAGCACAAAGAGGTGAATGCCAACTGTAGAATGAGTGTCTAGCTCACTGTAGGGATCGACGTGATCATCCCTGGGATATCTCTCAAGGGGATGGACGACTTCGGGTGGATTAGGACCTACCTCAATAGATCCGCAGATGGTGTCTTGTATCTCTACCGGTAAATCATCCCATCTGGTGGGTTAGATGCCTCGGTATATATTGATACTAGGGTGTTGGAGTTCCGCCTCACTGTTGAGGAACTGAAATTGTGACCCTTCATATGAGAGACTTGGTTGTAAACTGTCTGCAGTGTAGCCTTGTTTTTTCATTCGGTCGATCCAGTGTCCATACTATTCAAGGCGATCAAGCTCTTTTGTGGTGACTTTGTATCCAATCTTAAACTTGTAATCTCAGGTGTTGGGAGCCTCGAAGGATATAGGTCCTTGCTCGTCGGGCCTAACCTCTCTTTGTGGGGAGTGATACCACTGTGCCATCATTTCCCAAATTTGGGGGTTGGGGACAAACTTAGCTCTGGGCCCTGGAGATGCTTTCCCTTCAATGATTAGAAATTGGTCAAAGCAGTCTGTAATGTAAAGTCCTACTCTGGGAGGTGAGTATTGTAGACATGTCCGGGTTCGGAGATGAGGATCCTGAGATTTGTTATGGGTCGCCAGCGGGGCGGTGTTTACCCCAATCAGTTGGGAACGGTCGATGCTGCCATCGGCATCTGTTTGTATCATATGAATGATGGGATTGGGGGGTCCCGTGGTTCTGTCTTCTGAGATGGAGCTCGAAGTGCCTGTTGTATGTGTTGTGGAATATGCTTTGAGTAGACATGACTCGCTGACATTCTCGGAGTTGGTTCCATCTCTCCCCCGGGAGACTCGGGTGAGGGACATATGCTATTGGGCTAGGGTTAGCTCAAGGGTATGCACAAATGGAAGGTGTGGTGAAGTTTTCTCTCCGGTGGTTCAGCACATTTCCATCCGAACCATGGTGGCTATGGTGGTGCAGTTTGACTTAGAGCTCGAGCAATTAGATGTCAAAACTACATTCTTGCATGGAGACTTGGAGTTTATATGTCACATTCTAAAGGATTCGAGGTTATTGTTAAGGAGAATCACATGTGCAAGTTGAATAAATCATTGTATGGGCTAAAACAACCACCTAGACAATGGTATAATAGGTTCGATGCATTCATGATGAGTCAAAAGTATACACGTAGTGATTATGATCACTGCATATATTTCAAGAAGCTAAAAGATGTGTCTTTCATTCATCTTCTCCTATATGTCAATGATATGCTCATTGTTCCTAAGGGCACGATTGAGATTGACACGTTAAAATCTAAATTGAGTAAGGAATTTAAGATGAAAGACGGGGTTGTAAAAAAAAGGTATTAGGGATGGAGATTTCCAGGGAAAGGCAGAAGGGCAGGTCGTGTCTCTATCGGAGACAATATTTGAGGAAGGCAGTTACATGTTTTGGAATGCAAAATTCAAAGCCTGTGAGTACCTCGTTAGCTGCACATTTAACTTCCAGGGAGTATGCCTCCGTGTACCGAAGAGGAGCATGAGTTTGTATCATAGGTTCCTTATGCGAGTGTTGTTGGTAGCTTAATGTATGCTGTGGTGTGTACTCGTCCTGATATTGCTCACGCAGTCATCATGGTAAGTAGATACATGTCAAATCCAGGCAAGCAACTGGTATGCAATGAAGTGGATTTTGCAACGTTTTCAAGGTTCCTTGGATGTGGGACTAGTGTACCACATAAGGTTTATCAGTATCAATATGTGGTTTTGTTGATTCTGATTATTCAGGTTGTGTCTCTAAACAGTGGTAAAAAATTATTATCTGAGGTTGTGGGACTAATTACAATTATAAATATACATGGGATGGGTGACAATTAAACTTTCAAAGTGGGACTAAAGTCTAAAAAGCTATTTATTGTTTTGTATTTTTGTTTATATAACTCCCTTTGTTAAAACAGATTATTGCAGGGGTATTAATGTAAACAGACAATATTGTTGGAAAATATGGAACCGAAAACTAAACAGAATATGGACGGTACTAGATGCAATAAAATTTTGAAAAACAGGACCGTATACTAGTACTGGATGCATATCATTCACATCTCGGTTTTTTGTGGCATGAAATCTTCTCACGTTCTAATCAAAATTATCATTTGTGTTGTGCTGTACGTGTTTTCATGTACTGATTCATGTTTTCGGGCCCTTTAGGTGTGAATATCATAAATCGTGTCATATCGTGTTGGGTTTTTGGTCGTGTTTGTGTCAAGAAAAAAAATACCTGTCCTTCGTGTTTTAACAGGTCTTGTCATGTTGTATCAGCAAAACAAAACCCGAATACACGATTTGACACCCAAAAATTCACACTCACATAGTGGTAATGGATGGAGGTTCACAATACAATCATCGAAAGGCAGAAGACTTTTGTAGAGATTTCAAAAGTAGAAGAGTTGCCACAGTTAAAGCCCTAACCATTGGTAAGAACAACAAAAAAATAAATCTTTTCTATTATTAATTTTGATTGTTTGTTGATTTTGTGTTGGGTTTATTTTAAGTTTGTGTTGTTGAGCTGTTTAATTTATGTCGTTTTGAATTATGTTTTTTTGTAGATTAAGCAGAGTGGTTCTCGTCACGAATTTGTCGGCGGCAATCGCCTTAGGCAGACATGTAGGTTGGGGGTGCAGTGGTGCGTTGCTTTGGCGAGTAAGTGATACGGTGGGGATATATGCGTAGTTGGTTCACTACTTGGAATAATAAGTGTACTTTAAAACCCTTATTGAGTTACTTTAGTATTATAATCATGTATGCTGTCAACATTCATGTACTACACCAATATAGAAAGCTCCCTAAGAATGCATGCAATGGATAATCTTGATATTCTATTATATATTAGTAAGATATACAAAGAATTACGCATATATGAGTCTTTGTTTTGCAATATATTCTATTATTGAAGTCAAAAGTTACCTTGTAATTGCTAACGCAATCGATGCTAAATTTGGGGACATCATTTTTTAACATCCAAATTAAGAACCAACCATATATTTCGGGTGGTGTGACCTCGGGACAAAGGGGGGTAGTGATTCCAGTAACTATGGCTCTAATACCAGAGGTCGCAAACAATATCAATGGTTTTCATAAAAGAAACACTTACAAAGAGAAAAATCTCACTATCTATTAATCGAATGTCTCATTCCAAATGGGGCTATAACAGTTATAGTGGTGAGGTATAAGGAATATCCTCTAGTGTGACATAGTTCAGAACAGTCCTTAATACATAAAAACTATAATTTCCTCTACTCTATTAAACAACTATCACTAAAAAGGGCAAAAAAGCAGGGGAAATTTAGAAGAGAGGACAAGACAAATGAATGCAACAATGATGATTATGCCTCTAAGTTCTTCTCTGGTTCACATCTAAAGGCCTATTGAAATAATAATTAATCTGAGAAGTCATGTTAATCTATATATAAGCAAGGGGTACCAATGCATAATAATTCAAAATGAGTCTCTTCTAAATAATTACTTGGAAAAAATTTCACTCTTAGGAGCAGCCATGGACAAACTGCGTGTATATTTTTTAATATGCAATTTATATGTATTGAAATGTGTATGCTTATACAAACAAAATTATGTAAAATTCATCAGTTTTTAGTATACATTCTTTAGTTTAGTTTTGTAGTTGCATTTCTTTTGTATTAATATAACCTATAGTATGATTTCTTGATAGTTATATTTTTATGGTATGTTAAAGAAAATTTAAGTTAGATTTTCGATCGTCATTCTCAAGTTCTTGAGTTCCTAAGAAGTGTCAATTGAGTATCTAAAAGAAAGAATTTACTTATTAAATTATGGACATGTTAAAGTAGTGTCAGACATGTACCACAGAGTATCGAGTATCCAAAATGTGTCATGTCCTAATATATGTGAGTTTCAGGTTGTAAAACAAAAAATTTAAAAATTAAAAAAAAATTTAAAAAAGGAAAGATGAAGAAGAGGAGGGTATCTTCAGTGACAATAATTATTGAGGTGGGCGCGGTAACCGGAGAGGGCTGGGCAATCTTCCTTAGTGGGAGTGGAAACAGAAGAACGGGTGTCCAAAGATGCGGGGCAACTTAATGGGGACGTGACCTTTGATCAGAGGTGTGACGCTGGTTTGGTTGGATGCGAAGAGTGTGAGGAGGCTGAAAGGTCACTGGTGGGTCCTGGTTACGACTTTTGAGAGCTAGTGGGGAACATGGATGATCGCGGCACGTGGAAAAGGGCCACTGAGACACGGGGTTAAGATGGGAATGACTAAATGGTGATGAAATGCGAGATGGGATGGTGCGTCTTCCTATACGGGCTGTTTGCCCCCGTGACGAAGAGGAGGATATTTGAGGTGTGGGATGTGGGGTGAGGGCTGAGGTGGGCAGCGATAACCAAAGAGGTCTGGGATGTCCCTACGTAGTGGTGCCTGATGTGCGGGGCAAAGGCGGCACATCTCGTGGCCACCGCAGAGGCAGACGGAAAAGCAGGTACTGCCAAGTGGACAGAACAGTGAAAGTGAGACTCGAATTTAGCTGGGCGGTGCTGGTGTGTTCCTCCTTGGCAGTTGGCACAATTGTTGGTTGATTTATGATTTAAAGAGAAGAATCACTAATCAATGCAACCTGGATCATTGGTAGGTCTGGTATTTGGACAGGGTACATTTCTTTATCCAGTAAGCGCTACGGTGGGGGTATGCAGAGTTGGTCCCCTACTTCAAATCGCACTTTAAATCCTGGTTGGGTTACTTTAGTATTATAATCATGTATGTCGTCAAGATTCATGTACTCCACTAATATACCAATATAGAAAGTTCCCTAAGAATGTATGCCGTGGATAATCTCGATACTTTATAACATTTAAGTAATATATGTAAAGAATTATGTATATGTGTCTTGTTTGAGAACAAACTCTTTTACTTGTTTGAGAAAATAATATGAACATTAAAACAGTCTCTTCCTTATATATATCATTAGAAAGTTCAATAAAAGGGAAAAAAGAAAAAAAACTACGTACAAAGTACTAATGTTCAGAAGGCCTCATGCCCAGTCTCATCATCTCCTATGTCATCTGCACCCGTTCTGTCCATTATGAGCACAGCCTTCTTTATCCCCTTATGGCTCTCAGTGGCCCGGTGACTAGCCATGTGTGAAGCACTTCATGTTAGCGAGGGTGTATCAACCACCTTAGCAGTCCTGGTTGCAGTGCCGCATATCAAGTGGGCCAAAGGGGGAGACCTTTGGGCTCAGACTCGAAAGTAGTCATAAATCATTGTAGACAGACATGTCGGTTGCCTCCGGCAAACTGCCCAAACTGTATAGGTACTGGAAAGGGGGAGGGACACTACTTGGGGATCTCCCGCCGGTAGTCTCTATCAATGCCGTGCAAGCCAGTGAGGGAGGTAACAGAAGAACGGGTGTCAAAAGATATCTGGGACAACTTAGCGGGGATGCGACCTTCGATGGGGTCAAAGTGAACATCAGATGTTTTGGGCTGGTTCAGTTTGGTTGGAGGTGTAGGGCATGAAGCTGCAAGCTGGATGGGATCAGCGACGATTGCTGTGAGTGGAAGAGGACCGCTCTCAGTCGAGACTGAGATGGGAAGGGCAGAAAGGTGATGAAATGCAAGACGGGATGGTGCGTCCACAGGTTTTTTGTCGCAGCAACGAAGAGGAGGATATCTGGGGTAACAATAGTTATTGAGGTGCGCGCGGTAGCCAGAGAGGGTTGGGAGTCAATTGCGATCTTCCATATTGGTTGAACCAATTGCATCATGTCCCTATGCAAGTTTGGGGGTCAATCAATTCCTCTCGTGGCTAGCTGCTGTGGCTGGACAGAACAGTGACAGTGAGACTCTTGAGTTTGTCCAAAAGGTGCATCGTTCTATCCCAGTTGGAGCGTTTCTCCTTAGCGTCATTGTTGCTTTGTTTATGATTTTACAACTTCTTTTGAAGCAACGAAGTTCTGATACCAAATGACGGGTAGGCTAGTAGTATCATTCTATAAAGGAACATTCACAAAGAGAAAATTCTCAAAAAAATTATTAATTGATCGTCTCATCCTAAATGGGGTGACAATAGATATTGAGGTGACAGAGAGGGAATCCTAATCACTCTTCATGAGGTCATGGATAACATCAATAGTTGTGTAACTTGAGTCATGACATCATAGGGTCTAGAATATTCCATCTTACATGAAAAAAATATTATATTATCTACTCCTCTAATAAAGTACTATCACTAAAAATGGTAGAATAACAGAGGTGAAATTACAAGAGAAGATGAGGCTACAATGAATGCAGCAATGTTGATTATGCCTCTAAGTACTTCTCTAGATTACATCAAAGGCATTTGATATTAAAAATAAATCTAGATATTATGTTAATTTACATAAAATCAAGGTGTAGAATATTTTAAAATGAATCTCTTATAAATAATAAGCCTTAAGAAAACTTTCACTCTTCGGAGTGGTCATGGGCCCTCTTACTCTATACTTAGCTTTGTCACTGCGTGTATATTTTTGAGTATGCAATTTATATATATATACCACTATAATAATACTAAGTTCACCGTGTTTTAATAACTTTCTTTAGTCTAATTTTTGTAGTTTTTGTATTTTCATATTAGTCTCACCTTTACTTCTTTTCTTGATCGTTATTTTCCTATGTTGTGAGATTTCTAAGAAGTGTCAAAGTGTCTAAACTAAGAAATTATGTATTAAATTATGGACGTGTCAAAGAAGTGTCAGACATGTACCACAGAGTATCGAGTATCTTATTTGTGTCCTGTCCTAATATTATGCAAGTTTCGGGTTGAAAAAAAGAATGTTTAAAAAATAAAAAGAAAAGAAAAGAAAAACAGGAATAGAAAAAGCAAGATGAAAAGCATTATATAAACTAAAAGGGCATTACACATTGATATACAAACAATAAAAATTATATGCAAGTGCTGTAGGAAGTAAAACGACAATAACTCTTTTTACTTGTTTGAAAAAATAATAAAAACAATAAATCAGTATCTTCTAAGATACTATCAGAAACATCATTGCAAAAAATTATGTACAAACTATAAATATTCATAAGTATTCAAATCAAAGTATAATTTTTCATTGCTGCCAAAGAAGAGGTGTTTCGGAGATAAATACCTTTGACGTTTGAGTGCTATTTGAAAGAATGGAACTCAAACATGATGCCTTCTCAGATTCCAAAGACATGAAAGACTGGTCAGATAATGTTCCCTCAAAATGTATAACCTATGTTAAAAGAAAGAGATAATAGCTAAATGAAACGAAATCACGTTTTGAAAGACTATCTGTTTCTAATATATTTTATAAAAGGACATATATGACTCTGAATGAGTCCTATTGTGTTGACAACAAGGACCATAATTTAAATTTCAGTGGCTATTTGAATGAAGTTCACTTTGTGGTAGCCTGGCAATGGATGGTGTTGTGTCGGTTTTGTGTCATGTTGTGTCTTATTGACCAGGCAAAATGCAGACTGCGATACAGACTCGAAATTATCAGTTAATGGATTTCGGGTCATAACGGGTTGACCCGTTAGACACGTCAAACGCAGATGGGTGACACAAACACGATATATAGAGTGAATACACAATTAAAACACGACCTGAACCCAAAATGACAAGAGGCGGACTATTCACGAATCCTAACGAAGCAGATACGGGATGAGCAGTTTTTTTACATGAACCCAATATGACACTACTCGATACAACCCATTGCTACGTATACTTATCAGTTACATGCCAAGATTCAGCGCATTTATAATCGTGTATACATGTTGGGCCTAAGTCTTGTATTCGTCACTATTAAGGGTTATCTCATGTATAACAGGTTCTTTTTACACATTTGTATAATCGTATCAAATGGGTCAACCTGTTAACGACCCAAATAAGTTAAAACTTAAGAGTAAACCCAAACCCGATAACCTAATGTCATGTTAACTCGGTTGTGCAAAGAATTGCCACCCTTATGGGTAGGTCTGTAGTTTTGTGTATGCTATGTTGTAAAATCATTTCTATCACATAGAACAAACACTATAAACTGTTTATAAGTAGCTGGCAACTTTTTTGCAACTCATATGGTTTCATTAAAAATACACTATTAGCAAAAAGTGACTTCGATTAAAAAAAATAAACGAGTGAGCTTTTGTGTTCTCCGGAAATCTTAAATGGTAAATTCACGTACAAATCCTTTTAATACATGTCAAGAGTGTAAAAACAAGATCGACTTCATTTTCTATAGCTTAAATCTTACGTGTATTTTCCAATTTAAAATTCATGTATGTCAAAAAACTCGAACCAAACGAGCACCGAGAGAAAAGCGTTTAGATGGACATGATAGCTCGTGCTTTAACGGAGAATATTATGCTAAACAAACAAGAATGGCAATATAAGATATAGTTTTCTGTTGAATTCTTCTTGTGACAAATGCTAAAGGTGAATCATACTGAGAAAATATATAGAAAATTTCGTGACTGGAATGAATATACTTTGTTTCTTTCTTTGAATAAGAACAATAATGTATAAAGAATAATTAAGAACACAAATACCGTTATGTTGTGGGAAGTCCACTGTTGAATTTTTTAACTGAATTTTATCCAGTTTTAACCTTATGGTGTGTTTGACTGGCAACATTTGCATTATTCCATACTTTCCAACTTTTGTTGTGTTTGATATCACAAATTGGCATTGGAAAACATTTTAAAGGTTGGGTAAAGTATAAATACATATATTGGAGTTGCTGCTTGTGTGGATCAAATAAAAACTATTTTTTTAGGGGGTAGTAGAGATTCACGACCAGCGAGATTTAAACTTTCACCGACGGATTGGATTTATTGCACCAACCTGGTTTCTATCTTTGTTTGGGTATTCTGGCCACTGGTGCTTCCTTGTAGAGATAGTCCATTTTAGGGTCATTTAACCATATTGTTGTTATCTTGTATACGCATTAGTATTGATTGAACCAAAGAAAGGAAGACATCATCATCTATTGAAGTAGCCAAATTTATGAACCACGTATATCTTGTCTTGTGCTTGCTGGTTGGCGTGTTTTCAGTTAGTTTCTCATTTGCTTTGCATTTAAATTGTATTTTCTCTTTTTTATCACTTAAGTTGCCTCATCTTGTATCTTAGGCATGCATGAGTGAGCATCCATACGACAACATCAAAGCTAATATTTCTGTGCAAGTATTCTTCTATTTTCTAATTGCACATCTCAAATCACCTCTAGCTACCTTCTTCAACACATCAAAAAGTTGAAATTCTAAAATGACCAAAATTTGTATTATTACGTATTGACAATCAAACCTCCTTAGATATGTACAAGGGTATAATTTGTGTTATATAATGTGTCTCGCACACTATCGGATAATAGTTTTAAAACATATGAAAATTAATTGGGGAAAGTAATGATTTTGATTGATTAGTTTCCTTTTGATATGGTTATACATTGGTTACGTACAAAAATTCTAGGAGTTGTTATGAAAATAGATAATGTTGATGGCACTAGTTGTTGACTAAGTACACAGTAGGACACTGTGTAGTGTACACCACAACTGCATTTTTGAAATTGTTACTCCCTTTTCAAATTTGGGTTGGGTAAGTCAAGAGGCCAAGTTTTATTTTTATTTTATTATTGAACATAAAAAGGGTGTAAAATATTGTCATTTTTTGTTACATATAACATTCTCTAGTGGGACTATTATAGATGTTTAGTATACTAAGTCTATTGATATTTATAGATCTCATGTACAAACAGTTGTGTGTATGTTTGATGGAGAAATATCTATAAGGATATGAGACATAATATAGTCTCCTCGTGTTTTGAATAAGGGATAAATGTACTAAGAATTTAATGATTAATGTGGGGAGGTATAAAATGCCTTATTAAGTCAAGGTTCCAAAACTTCAATATCTTCCGGATGTTGACAAAGACAAATGGATATGTTTATGTTCTCCATAACCGTAAGGATATTGAATTTCCTCAACAATTGGTCCTTCGAAAAATTGAAAAGACCACTTCCTACATTGTACTCGATTATAGTCATTATTTCTCATGGAAAATAAGGCGTTTTTGGTGTTTTCCAACTTGTGGTATTGTTTTATAGGTAATATTTTCCATGGATAACGTTTTCCACTTCTAGAAAGTACAACTATATTAAAATTTATTTTTTTCCAACTTTTATTTTCCCATCTCCCCATAGTAAAACGAATTCCCTGCAAAGTTGGAAAATTTGGCTCCGTATAAGTACCATTGTCACCAACTTTTCCATCTTTACACTCAAACACACAAAAGGAAAATTTAAACTTTAAAACATTTCCAGGCAAAATATGTTCTTTTCCGTCTCTTTTTTTTCAAAATTAACACTATGATTAACTCGTTCCACACAAAGGGCCCTCTCTTATTTGGTTTGTCCTTCAAAATATTCTTACCTTTATATACGTTTATTTCGTAATCTCAGATCTTATAAGCTTTGTTATGGTATTCCAAATATCAAATGCCTAGCTCACCAAGGTGTTTAGATTTGGTAAGGTTAATCCACTTGGTGGTGTTATTTTTGTCACCATTTTTAGTAGATTTCCAGAACTTTTTATGATCTTTTTTCAAATGCTTAATGTTGGGATAAATGATTAGTCACTCATCCTCATCACATAAACTGAAATTTTTATTTATTGTAAATTTGAGATTACAGACTCTAGCAACTTGACTCAAGACTCTGTGAAGGATGGCCTAGACGCCTATGCCGAACATCTTTTATTGACTCACGGGGCTCTCTATTGACCATTGGACCGACTTTTTGAAGAATTTGAAGCAGAATTCACTTGGGAATTTATTGATGTGATGTGACTGACTTTTTGATGATTTGGATCTGGTGTGGTGTCCAGCTGATATAGGCCTACTTTAATCATCCCTTGCTGCACCACACTTTCTGTTAGTTTGTCCTTCGCAAACCAAGAGTCAGCATGAAATTCGATGATTACATTATTGCCAGTAGTAAGATTGGAAATGCTAAGTAAGTTCTATGTTATAGCAGGGACATGCAGTACTTGTTTTAGGTGAAGTGATGAACAGGTGGTTCGACGTGAGGGCAAAATGCAGTCCAAAATGTGCTATTTTAAGTTTAGAGCCATTACCAATTGTTAGTTTATAATGACCATGGTATTGAGCAGGCTGATGCATATTGTTTGTGTGAAATGGTGTGGTTTGTTGCTCTACTATCGGCATACCATACTTGATCACCAACTATCTCTGGTGTAGAAACAAAGGCCGATGGTTTTCTTCGACTACTACCTTGACTGCTAGTGCCCCTATCCCTATGTAATTACCATCATATCATTAATAGCAACTTGCAGAAGAGTGGCCATATGTGCCACAAACTTGGCAGGTTGGTTTGAGGTTCGAAACTTGCCTCCACGACCTCTAAACCTGCCTCCACCGGGTCTAACATATCCAAAACCACCAGGTCTAAAATTTCCTGAACCAAGTGACTGGACTTGAAATTTTGTGCCAAATCAATTATAGACCTGTTTGTTAAAGGCTAGATGAGCCGAGGGACTGGTGAGATCTATGTTTGAATTGTTAATATTTAGTGTGTGAAACTCTTGCTAAGTTAGTGTTCCCATAGCATTTATTGGACATGTTATAGGTAAGTATTCAACATCTAGTCCAGCCAATATACTAGAGATTAAGTAATTAATAGAGCCATATTGTTTCATTTGAGTGAGATATTCTGCCTTTTTTAGTCCTTTCCTTGTTGTTTGCATGTATTTCCTCAGTTGGGTTACTCTTGATCTGTTTTGAGATCCTAAAAGCTGCTCCATTGCTAACGATAGCTCTCTGTTTTGGCATTCACGACTTCAATTGCAATCTCAAGAGTCATTGAACCATGCATGCCACCAACTTAAGTATCCTAAAAACATCATTAACTTAATGTCCTCTTCGATATAATAATATTGTGCATTAATATAACCGTGAAGGAGTTTCGGATCAATTTTTATAATTTGATCCTCATACATAAGTTTTGACATTACGCATGATGAGGTGAAAATAAATTATTGATAGCTCACTCATTTATTATTCACAACCCTGTCTATTTTATTTTCATATTGCGCCAAATTAAAATATTTCGTGAATTTCAAATTAAGTAATAGACAATAATATAATTTATTCATGTATTACGGGTATTTTTCACATGTATGTGTATCTCTAATATTTATATAAATATAAGTTTTGGTGTTCATTAAAGTGCTCCATTCCAGAAGAGATAAATATTGGACTAATACGTTCATATCATGTATATTTTAGTTGTCTAGGGGTCCATGTATGATATTGAATGCAAGGATTTTGATACTTTATGATGTTGCATACATATTATTGTTTATTCAATTGTTGTGATTCAGTAGCGTACAGGTTCAATTACAATAATTGAGCAAAAAGTAAGTGGTGATATGTATTTTGGGAAGGTAATAATGGCCATTAAACGCATATGCCATAGTTTCTTTTATTATGACATCACCAATTAAGGTTATGAAAAACATAAACATGAATAATTTGGTTCATTGCTTATGCAATATTTAATGAACATAAGTGAAAAATTTATTGACGTGTGTACGCAAGTCTTTACTTAATGTAATATTCATCTTATAAAATGTTTGGTAGTCTCCACAGTGACCCGACTAAAATGGCAATGAAAATTAAATGTAAATATTATGGTAGTAGTGACTCATTATGCTTATAATTATAATGATATTAATGGGGTATATTGAGTTTATTTCTTTAAGCAAGGTTATTCCTTACAGGGACTTGATTTTGAGTGATTGAATGAACATCAAATATCACATACATTATCATAGTATGAGAAAATAAGTTGTCCCCAAATATCGTGTACATCTAATGAAATAACATTATACCTAATAGAGTAATCTACAAGCATTA
This sequence comes from Sambucus nigra, assembly GCA_949130495.1. Classification (NCBI taxonomy): domain Eukaryota; kingdom Viridiplantae; phylum Streptophyta; class Magnoliopsida; order Dipsacales; family Adoxaceae; genus Sambucus; species Sambucus nigra. Next base: position 66,684 of record CASBWL010000435.1, read on the forward strand.
TATAATCGATATTTCACAGTTACTACTGAAGAAAACTCACGGATATCCACTCAATATATTATTATCTTATCAATGTGTGTGTTGTTAAATCAAAGCATTAATGAGTGAGCAGTTTATCTCATTATTTTATCATATTATTGTATCCCATTTTGTTTCTCTAAAATTGCATATCTCATCTCTTTAATGTAATACGCCGTAAATTTAAATGATTTTTAAAATGGGATTAATTAGGATTAATTGTGAGATAATTTAAAATTAATCCGGATTTAAATATTACTCGGGAATAAAGTAATATATGATTATGACTTTACATATGATTATGATTTACTAAAATTATCGCGAGTGATGAATATGACAATTATAGAAACTAAGTCGGGACGTGCGTGTGAGTCGTGTCGGGACTAAATTTAAAGGAATTAAAGTAAAATATTTTTATGTCATCCAAATAGTCGTTTTGATTACGCCAAAGTGTCCAGAAGGGTTTAAATAGTAAAAAAAGTCTACTTGGGTGTTTGATTTGGGTCTCGGACACTTTGGAACCGAATTGATCATTTTACATGGGAGGGTGAATAGTTACCACGAAAATTGAAGATTATTATATAAGTCTAAAAGGTGGTAAGATTCATAGTTCATTCACAAAACTTAGAGAGAAAGCCTTAGGGGGGAGTATGAGATTCCTCTGGACCTGAATAGACGTCCTAGGAAGCCAAGACGCCAAAGGTCACCCTACACCACCATAGTCACCGGAAGTTGGTCGAAAAAAGGGAAGGACATCAGTAGAAAATCATCCCCAAAGGTTCAACCCTACAATCTAAAGGCAAGTGACTTAATCTTTGTAAATTAGCATGTATAATGTCTATGTTAGATAGTTGTAGAATTCTGAGAATTTGCATGATTTAGAGATATACCATGATGATTTTAACAGACTCCTTGATATGAGAAATATGTAAGACAAACCTTCTTTTGATTATATATTTTTATCCACAAATTTGGAATCAATTGATAAAGAAAATCTGAGTTTTATATGTTATTATTGGAGAAATGATAAAATATGGATTTTCTGGAAATCAGGAGAAATGACATGTTTAATCCAAACTTCTTGATGATTTTAGATTGTTTAATAATTTGAGATCAATTATAAATGTTGTTATATCATGTAGAACAAATTATAAGAAGTTTGGGATCATAAAATATAGGATTTGAGGATGAAAGGTGATGAAACCCGTAGGCCAATTATGCAGATGCAGTAGACTGATACCTGTTTGGTCGATCGATCTATCAAAACCATTAATCGACCGACGATCCCAAAAAAGTTGATTTTATTTCTTTCAAGGTTAAATTAAATTCCCCACTGCCAAGTGTGACAACCCGTGATCCGAAATAGGGGGTGGCCAGCCCAATACTCCAATACAACAGGAATCATGGATGGAATCATTCTCAGCATCACAACAATATACAAAGTATATAGGATAACCACTCCATATTTCAGAAAAACGGGTTGCCAAAAATTTTGGTTTTAAAGTTAAAGAAAGAATTTAAACAACCCAATTTAAAAGAAAGTGGAAACCCAGGAGAAATTATATTACTCACACATCAAATATACAATAAGGGACCGAATATGCTGTCGGTCAACAAACTCTTACAACAATATTAAACAAATTTAGTAAATTACATAGTACATTACATTAAACAATTACAAAAGCTTGGGCCTCACGCCCGAGTAAAAGACCCGATCAAAACTAGAACACAAAAATGAAAGCGTCTATGCCAAGTATCCCGTAATATCCACAAAGTATCACGGCTCCCCAAAGACATCGGAATAGGAAAGTCAGAACGGGCGTCCTTGCGGCGGAGCACCTGAGCGGATACAAGATGCATGCACAATAAGAAATATGAACGGGTCAGGGCCCGGTTTTATATGACCACCAGATGAATAAAAAGTATGATAGTTATGAACAGTAAATCATGACTAATATAGATAAGAATCTATCTACACAGTTTAAAGCATAAGCTAAAATATTTTAAATAATCATGATCTAATTTAATTATGCAAGAAAAAAGAATAATTAATATCAATTCAAAAGTCTTCATCATGAACACTAATCCATTTCATAGTTCCGTTCCTTAACAGGAAACATAATCATAATTTTAAGCTATTTATGGCTTTTATCTCAATCATATGCTCTTTATGGCATTCCATTCCTTAACAGGAATATAATCATCATCATATGCTCTCTATGGCATTTCTCATACAATCAAGTCCCACTTGATTAAGAATTGTTATATTCACATACATATAACGATTCTAAGACCGCCCCTCCGAGTTTTCCCACTGGGCGCGCCCCTAAATGACTATCATCTTCCAGGGCCTATCAAACAAGACAACCTGGGCACCAATAACGCAAGACATCGAGAAGCGGCCATATGCCTACGGGATAGTCAAGACCACACCCGGAATCTCCTAACCAACGCAGTAAACATAACATAATCGCTCATATGGCCTAGGACTATATCCACCCTGCATTCATTAGCCAGGGGGCATCACCATGCGCGCGAACTTCCCTTATGATAACATTTAGAGAGGTGTGTTTAAGTAAATTATCATTTACCATATTCATGATTACGTAAATTATCATTTACCATCATCATTACCATTTTCATTTCATTTCCATTTACCATTTTTCATATGTATGTTTCATTTTATCCGAAACCATAATCATTTACATTTTGTAAATAATTTACCTTTTATCTGGAGCCATACGTGATTCATATTGTCATTACAACCTCAAAGATTGAGTGAACTCCCAATTTAATTCTCCCAACACCCTTTTTGCGGTGTTATACTATTAACCATCAAGACCAACATAGCTCCATTGAGCTTCTAAAATCTCCCAAATATAATACTACAACTCCTAGTTTCATAATAATTCACTAGAAGAAAAGAATGCCCTAACATCAATTGGCATATTCCCGGAAAAGCCCCCACATAACACATTTTTAATGTAGGGTAGTTAACTATCTCATCAAAAACTATAGGACTGTAAGTTTACTTCATACAAGAAGGTTCCTAGGTCCTAAGCCCAAAGAAAAAGTATAAAAATTGAGTTGGAAAAATCAACTCAAAACAGTAGGGTCCGAATCGATTCGCCCTAGGGCCGAATCGATTCGCCCCACAAAGCAAATCGATTCGCCCAAAAAGCGAATCGGTTCGGAAGATAAATTCAACTTTCTGCAAATGCCGAATCGATTCGGCCTTAACCCGAATTGATTCGGGTACCCAAACCTGGAAACTGTCCCCTCAGCGAATCGATTCGCTCTATTGGGCCGAATCGATTCGCCCCTGCAGATGGGCCAAGAAGGCGGCTATGGGTTATGAACCCTAGTTTTTCCCCAAAACCAATTTCTCTTCCATTTTTACACCCATCCAACAACATTAAACTACCCCAAATCAACCTACATGAATATCAACTACTAGAATCCACAATTTCATCAACAAAAACTAAGATTAGGGCTAAAACACCATAAAATCTATAAAACCCATAATTATTCATTTATACCAATACACAACTATCAACACAATTTATTCATCTTAAATCACATATTAGCAAGTAGAAAACTTGCCTTGGGGTTGGAATTTTAGATTTCTTTGTGGTAGAAGCAATCCCAATCTTCAATCTCCAAATCTCTCTCTTCTTTCTCCTCTTTTCTCTTCCTCTCTCTTTCTCTCTTTGTCTCTCTATGTTTAAGACATGAAATAGGGAAATTAGGGAATTTAGAAGACTAAAAATTGGGGCTTAAGTCTAAAGTTCCCAACTCAAATGGTTAATACTACATTAAAATGACTCCCAAATACGCGTTTAAGTTAAAACCAGTCAAAAGTGCTCGGAACCTAAAAATACAATATGGCACTTATTTTGACTGTCTCGCACATTCTGGGACTAACTACACCCTCTAAAATGGCATCCGGTAATTTTATAAATTATTTCAAGTTGCGGTTTCATTCAAACCATAATGTCATTTAAAACACATGACACTATGAAACATACAACATGATGATATTTACTTACACATACGGTAAATATGCAACAATCTAGTAAATATTAACTTTTAACTCATTAAATTAATATTTACTCCAGTTCCAACATTTTATATAATTACCTCATGCGATAAATTAATATAAAATGAGTCTTCTAAAAGCGAGGGTTGTTACACCAAGGATGCTTAGTGTAAATCAAATATAGCATAACATGATTTAGGAAAGGTCAGTAGGGTGGTAATTTAGACTCGAGGAATATTTGGGTGTACGATAAATCCTTGAAAATGAAATAATGGATTAAAATTTAATTAGGGATATTCGATGAATAAACCCATTTGAGGATTATATGAAATTGTGAAAATTCGAGTTATGGGATGAAATGGACCAGTAGGGTGTAGATAATTACCTACTAAATTTATTTGAGGAATAATGGATAACTTTCGAGTGACGGGAAATCTCGGGAAATATACGTTTATAAGAAAAGTCATAATCTATAAATACGTAGGATATTAGAAAGAAAAATATACTACGTATGGAATTATTGTATGGGTTGTGTGAATACCTTATTGATATTATATAGGTGGGGTGAATACTTATATTATTATTTGTATGATATACCTAAGTTGCTTGCTTATGGTCGATCTTGTCCCGACGAACCCATTTGAGGGGATTTTAGATTCGTACCTTAAGCATAGGACATTGGACACGTTTATCGGTGTGAATGATAGTTTCGATGGTTGAATGGGAGCATAGGTATGTGAGTAACCCATTTGGCTGGGGAGTATGCTCTCTTCTTACGTTATTGATGGTTCGGGAGAGACGTCGGGTTAGTAGTCCTTTTTACAGCGAGAGATGTAACTGGACATGATAACAGAGTATGCGTGCACCGCAGTTGTTTCTGGGAGGTGTCGTATTAGTATATATAATAGTGTGATGAAAATATATACTATGATGTGATCTACCGTGTGAATTAGTAGATAAAATGAATAGTAAAATAAGAATTTAATTAAGTAAGTTAATACTTAACCTTTGAAGGCCTAGTTCATCTTAAAGAGAAATGAACCAATAAAAAAATTAATATACGTATTGTGTGGGAAATACGGGGAAATGATAAGAGATAAATTAATAGTTGAGAACCTTATTTAGGGAGATAATAAGGTACGTTAGGCGTGCACACTAGATGAGGGGTGAGATTCTCAAGCGAGCGTCGAGAACTAACATGTAGATAATACCTGCTTAATTGCACTTGTTAAGCACTTGCTATTTTTAAAATCTTTTACAATCGGGCCCTGACCCGTTTACTTGCATATTCTCTTCTCTACTATATCTATTATACCAGGTGCCCAGAATCACGGATGCCCGACTTAGAGGATGGATATTTTGACGTGTTTCTGGAGATGCTACTTTGAATTAGACGATATCGATTCATTGATTCCTATCTTTATAGTTCTTGGTTCATTTAGAGCATGTTGCCCAAGATTTAGTTATCTCATTTCAGTTCCGGATATTGTATTTGTTTTTATGTCAGTACTCTTAATATCATTTTGGTTTGGATGGTGATATTACTTTAATTAAGCTGGAGAGTTTATTCCAGTTAGATTTTATTGTTGACTTTAATTCAGTAGTGATGTGATATTTTATTCTTGTTCAGTGTTATGGAATGGATTTAATAAAAATAGAATTTGAAAAAGTTTTGACACTTAGCTTAATTAATTAGTAGGTGAATAAATAAGAAATTATTTTTCGACGGTAATGCAAAGACTGAACCAACTGGATATTCTGATTTAATTTAATAAAGGACTCATCACCCAAAATTTAATTAGGCGGGGTGCCACAATTAATTCTCTTGAGACTAACTTCTTATAATGAAGTAAAGAGTTAAGTTCCAATCATTGTATTAAATTTTTATATGTAACTTTTAATTATGAACCCACTCTTGCTGATGAACAATGCGTGGAATACTACATAGAAAGTTTGAAGAGATTAAATAGATTGAGTGTTATTTTAATGCAGATGATGTTGCACACTCAAACTAATAATGCTAAAGGTTATATGTACATATATATGATCCATCATTTTCAATTAGTAGGTACTTATTATGTTACATATTCACGAACGTTAAGGTAGATTGTGTGAAACATAATGTATAGTTCGCAAAGAATTCTAATAATTAACCCACGTATGTTTCAAATTAAACTTAGGGTGCTACAAAACTGTTTAAATTTGATGCAAGGATTCTTTACAAAACCATCGAGAAATGCTAATAAGATTATTTTTCTTTTGTTCTTAGGGAATCAAATCGCCATTTATTTTTCATTAACCCTCAATTTTTTTTAATTTTCTTGGAAAATGTTTGTCTAGACTTGATCGTGAGGGATATGTTCTAAAGAATCATTCGGTGCATAATTTTTCAAAGGTTATGGTATTCCTTTTGATTTTTTTATATAAAATAAAGTTTAGACATATTTCTTTTAAATATTATTTTGATCCTGCATCATAATCGTAGCGTTATTGATGAAACTCTTTAATCTTGTACCAAATTAAATCTAGACTCCCTTTAATAATTTTCGTGGGCAAGTTTTTGTAATATCTCTTATAAATCTTGATAGTCGAGTTGTGCTCTTAAGGTATTACGATGTCTAATATCAGGATAACTTATGTGGCCCAAGTGGGAGATTATGAGATACTTCCCTTAAAGTGGACCTATATAGGTCATATAATTGTCATTGACACGTAGTTATTGTATTAAAGAAAATTGAAAATGTCAAATTCATTATGAATGATGAAAGTAGTGGGAGTAGCAAATCATGAAATATGGTTATAAAGGAAGGTAGGGTACTTTATCCCATTATCGATAACTTTCTTGAATACTTGTTCTTTTAGTTGTTAGATTGTTTAAACAATAAAGAACAAATAAATGATCAACCACTAAATGATAGTATTGTCACCGTGAGAGAAATGTAGATAAAATCGTAAGAAATAACATTAAGAGGATCCTAAAAGGTCTACTATCCTAGATGATTATGTGTGTATCTGCATGAACATGAATTTGGCATTGGGATAAATAATGACCCAGTTTAATTTTCACAAGTCATAAGAAGTGAAACTAATGGACTACAACTAAGTTTAGAATATCATTGAATTACATAATTGATGCATTAAAGTCAGGTATGAGGGGGTCATCAAGACCAAACGCGACGCTAATAGTAATTAAACGATATAAAGAAAAATTTTAGTAAAATATTTCACCATTAATGAAGAAAAGGTTACAAATGATCCTTCTCAATTATGTATAAGGATATGGAATTCTTATGACATTAGTAGCTCATTATAATTGAGAGTTACATTAAGTGGATGTGAGAATTACTTTTTGGAGTTTAATAAACCATGTGTATATGTTTAAGAGATTATTGTATAAACATAAGTTTCCCGCATGACGTATTTTAATAAATAATATCATTGTTTTTTTAATTGTTGTATATTTGTATACACCTTAAGATCAATTGGAGTAAGTTTATATATTTTCTCTATATACAAGCACGGATTTAGAAAGTAAAGAATCTAAATTATTTTATATGCGTTTAAGAATTGTGTATGAAGTAATTGTGACACCCCGCCTAATAAAATAGCGGGTGATCAGTCATGTATTAAATTAAACAGGAATCTCATCTGGTTCATTCTTAGCATCACTGCCGTTTATTAATTACTAACCACCTAGTGTTTCATTAAGCTGATGTCAAGTTTTTATCTTTATTAATCCAACCAAAACAATATGATAAAACAACAACCAATCCAATATAAGAACAAAACTAAAACATGCCACAAAGAAAGTACAATAGTCTGTCGAACAACGTCGACTACATGCCATCCACAAATGCGAAAATAAAAGAGTACTAATACATGCTAAGTCTGAATATAGAGATACAAGTCCAAAAGTACAACTGAAAGAATCCCTACAAAGATAGAATGAGGTAAGAGACTACATTAAAGAAACCACAACACTCCACATAGCTGCAGCCACGTACCCTGTGGGATGGAATCATGCCGGGCGCCCTTGTGGGAGGACACCTAAAAGGTTTTTGAAAAGATTTTATGGAAAGGGTTAGAACCCAAAACATTTAAAAATATTTTGCAAGTGAATTTAAATGCAAAAAGTAAATATGCAAATGCTCTTTATATTTAAATTAGTGTCGTGCACTCCCTTGAGTTTACCTCACCCCTCAACTAACGTGCATGCCTAACAGATTAAACCAAATGTTCCTAGCCACTTCTCTCGTAACTAGCCTTTCCCAAATACTATGCTAATTAACCCACTAATATACCCCAAGCGAGTATAGTATTTTACTTATTAAGTTATTAGTCGCCTTAACTTATATGGATCATTGATCTTTCACTTTAGTCATATAAAATTCCCACAAGTTATAATATCTATACATTTCATGCCATGTATATATATATATATATATATATATATATATATATATATATATATATATATATATATATATATATATATATATATATATATATATTATTCCCGTATATAATTATACACTATATATACGTATCATATCTCAACATTCACACATATGTCGAATATACAATGCTATAACCGAAACGCATAGGAGGCGGCCATAGTTCCCGCCGAAAGTGTCCTCTCCATACCAACGGTCCACCCCTAAGTCACAGATGTTATGGACTGGGGATTATACTCGTCCTGCTCCTCAAGTCAGGGGATTCACCTTCATCGCACAACCTCCTATGATAGCATTTATATTGGTATGGCTTTACTATATATATAATTCACACAAATATATATATATATATATATATATATATATATACATACATAGGTAAAATCCAAAATTAACCAGTTACAACTATCATCTGAAGTAACACAAGAAATATACAAAATTTTTGAACTAAAAAATTCTTCTAGTGAAAGTGAACAAAAAACTAATTATGAATCAAGTACAAACTCTAGTTCTCCAGATATAAAATTAGGATGCAAAGACAACTGCTGTAAAACTATCAATGTTCTCACTAAATAAGAAGAACAAGAAGAATTACTAATTGATTTAATTGGAAAAATAGAAAATCGAGAATTAAAATCACAATACCTTTCAAAATTTAAAAAATTATTATCCAAAGAAAAAAGTGGTATAAATACACAAAACAAGATAAGTCTTGATAATACTTTAAAACGATTTAAAACTCACAAGGAAGTTACATTACAAGATCTCCAACGAGAAGTCAACATAATTAAACAAGATATCAAAGACATAAAAATAGAAAGTAAAGAATTAAAACAAGATATCACTATTTTAAAAGTAGACCAAACTTTCCAAAAGCAACAAGTCGTCTCCTCAGAAGAAAGTGAACCAGAAGCTGAACAAGAACCTAAAATAGTAACAACGAAAGAAACTGATCATCAAGTAAATATCATAAACCAAATTAATTTACAAAAATGGCATGTACAAGTAACTTTAATTATTAACAAAGAATATGAGATAAAAGTCATAGCATTAATTGATTCCGGTGCAGATTTAAATTGTCTACAAGAAGGATTAATTCCAACCAGGTATTATCATAAAACATCTGAACGATTAAACTCAGCCAATGGAAGTAAAATGCAAATCAAATACAAACTACCCAAAGCACATATTTGTCAAAATAATGTATGTTACAAAACTCCTTTTGTTTTAGTAAAACACACGACTGACAAGGTAATCTTAGGAATCCCTTTTCTTTGTCTTCTATATTTGTTCACAACTAGTGATTCTGGAATAACCTCCCTAGCCTTAGGCCAACAAGTAAAATTTGAATTTCTTTCAAGACCAGAAGTTAGAGATTTAAAAACACTCGAAGATTTTTCAATATCAGTAAACCGTCTCCAATACAAGAGAAGACAATTAAATTTTTAAAATGAAGAAGTAAGATAAAAAAGGATTGAAGATCAACTTACTAACAAGATTCTCCAAGATAAAATAGAAAATTTCAAATTAAAACTAACAAATGAAATCTGTTCCGATCTACCAAATGCCTTTTTACATAGAAAGAAACATTAGTAACTTTGCCATACAACAAAGATTTTAATGAAAAATTCATCCCTACCAAAGCAAGACCAATCCAAATGAATCAAGAAGATATGGAACTATGTAAAGATGAAATTAATGGTTTATTAAAAAAAGGAATTATAAGAAAAATTAAATCTCCTTGGTCATGCCCTGGATTCCATGTCAGAAAAAAATGCCGAATTAGAACGCGGAGCACCCATGCTAGTCATCAATTATAAACCACTTAATAAAGTTTTAGAATGGATAAGATATCCAATCCCAAATAAACATGACCTCATGAACCGATTAAATCAAGCAACCATTTTTTCCAAGTTTGATATGAAGAGGGGATTTTGGCAAATACAAATCCATGAAAAAGATAGATACAAAACTGCATTCACAACCCCCTTTGGTCACTATGAATGGTGTGTCATGCCATTCGGCCTAAAAAATGCACCTAGTGAATTACAGAATATCATGAATGAAATATTTAACCCTTCATCCCATTTTACGATTGTCTACATTGATGATGTCCTCATCTATTCCCACACAATTGACGAACATTGGAAACACTTAAATTTATTTTTTGAAGTAATAAAAATTAATGGTTTAGTGGTTTCAGCCTCGAAAGTCAATATATTCCAAACAAAAGTTAGATTTTTAGGTCATAATATTCACCAAGGAAAAATTAGTCCCATAGATAGGGCCATCCAATTTGCTGATAAATTTCCTGATGAAATCCTCGAGAAAATGCAACTTCAAATATTTCTAGGATCATTGAACTATATTGCTAAATTTTATCCAAATTTTCGCAAACAATGCAAACCATTATTTGAACGGATACAAAGTAACCCTCCCCCTTGGACTATAGAACATACCTCGATAGTTCAAAATGTCAAGAAACATGTTAAAACCCTACCTTGTCTTGGTCTTTCTACACCAAATTCATTCAAAATCATTGAAACCGATGCATCTGACATTGGCTACGGAGGTATTCTTAAACCAAAAATTAACCCTCATTCCCCTGAATAAATTGTTCGATTCTATCCCGGAGTCTGGAATAAAACGCAAAGTAATTATAGTACTATTAAAAAAGAAATATTATCTATTGTTTTATGTGTTTCGAAATTTCAAAGTGACATTTTAAATCAAAATTTTTTAGTCCGTGTGGATTGTAAAAGTGCAAAATATGTTTTAGAAAAGGATGTCCACAATATTGCTTCTAAACAAATTTTTGCTAGATGACAATCTATACTGAGCATTTTTTATTTTGATATTGAGTATATTAAAGGAAGTGAGAATTCCATCCCTGAAGAATAACAATGATGGAGAAAAATCCCTAGAAGACAACTAGAGCCCTCGCTCTACCCACAAGCCAACCTTCTACTAAAATTGCATCCCCTCTCCAAGTAACAAACAGATACCAAGTCCTTGGAAACATTTGAAGACCAAATTTTAGTTACAGTTCCACTCTTGTAACTCCTGCAGAGTTTGGGCCTTCTTCTAGTCAATACCTAGTCAATGACCCATTTTCTACACAACCCATTCAACAAATTACTAAAACCAAATTTTATAATCACCCTGCTAAAACTGATTATGTGCTCAAACCAAATTTTTCAAATTTATTTTCTATTGAGCCAAATCATAGTCATATTAAAAATCCAATTGATTTAGTAAAAAACTATTTTCCTCCCTCTTGGCACTTCACTCCCCACCATCCTGCCAAGACTTTAAAATTTTACATGGATATTCTTTATTCCTTAGAATCAGTTCGTATTAAAGCAATCACCGATCGTAACGATTCGTCAAGGATTCTTTACCATTCCTTGCACATTAATAATATAATATCTCTTCAAGATTGGGGATCCCATCCCCCCATTCTAAAAACCCTCCCAAGTCATCAAATTCAGTTTAGTTATTAATAAAAACAGAAATTAATACTGAAAACTGAAAACTGAAAACTGAAAACTGAAATTATAATAACTGAAAATAAACTTACAAAGATTACTGATTAATACAGTTGGTTGAACATGATGAACTTGAAAGCATAATGTTTAATACAAGATAAGAATGGAAACTGAGAGAATAATAGAGAGATGGAGATAGAGAGAGAGTTTGCAGTAGTGAGATAGGAAATTGGACTCTGCCTTGAATGGATGACTGAATGCTCAATTTATAGTTGAAACTCCTTTGATTTTACTTTGGGTGAACTGCCTTAACCTTGGGGTGAACTTCTTTAACCTTGGGTAACTGACTTTAACTTCGGGTTAACTGCTTTAACCTTGGGTAAATGACTTTAACTTCGGGTGAACTGCTTTTAACTTTGAGTAAACTGCTTTAACCTTGGTAACTGATTTTAACCTTGGGTAAATTGCTAGCTGATAGACTATAAACCCGTACGATGGCACTGTTCATAAGTAGTAACTTGTCGGGGAATATTTTAATCATTCGGCACTGTTCATGAATAGTAACATGTCGAGGAATATTTTTACTATTCATGAATAGTAACTCATCATTAAATTTTAACCAAATATTATCCTGTAAAAATAAATTTTATTACAAACTGTAAGGGTCTTGGGCATCTTGGAATAATAAACTCGAATATGGATCTGATGTGTTAAGTTGGTGACTATTTGTTGACTCGGCAGAAGAGGTGGGAGAACAATGATTTTCCTCTTCGGCTTCAGCTTGAAGAAGAAGCTGTTTTGCTAAATCTTTGAGCCGCTGGGACTTTTTTGACTTGGTTAATGTTGTATCCATAGAACCTTGACTAGTGTTGTAATTAGTATGTCTAGCATATTATTAATGCTGTCCAAATGGAGTTTCCTTGCCAACCAGTCATTCCAGTCCAAATAGTCCAAGCAGTTAAGAAATCTTATGTACTACACATCAACATATATAGAAATCCAGGCTATTGGAGTATCATGCTCACACCCAAGCCTAAAATATATAAGTCTACTCCCCGAATTCCTTATTATTATTATTTACACATTAACTTCCCTTATCATAATGTAACTCCTTTTCAAGTATAACCGGACTCCCTATCTCTCGGCCTGAAATTTAGTGTTTCTAGTCCACCATTTAATTTTCTACAATCAAGTTTAATCCCTCTAAATAACAAGATTATAATATACTAAATCATGAGCTTATATCTCTGATATCATGCAATTTTGTCAAAAAATCCCAAGGTTAAGAAATTCCAAATCAACCCTATTTCAATATTAAATTTCACAATTCCAGTTAGGGCGGAAACTATAAACTTCTAACATAACATGTCTGAATTAGGGGATTTCAGAAACTTGACAATCATCTGACCTCGTTCGAACGAAAAGCCCTGTCGTTCGAACGACAATTGATCTCGTTTGAACGAATTACCTTGTCATTCGAACGACAGTGGTAATTCCTCCTCTCTCTTACTTCTGCATCAACCCAGTCCGCCATTGATGAATTTAAAACCCCTGTTTTGAATAGGTTTCTGCAGAAACGTTACCCAAGTTCATCCTAAGTCCCATTATCCATTACAACAATACTAGCCCTAATAGTCTCATTAATTTTCAAATCATCAATTGCATCATTTAACAAATCATCTACAGATTTATAATCATAATAAGGAAAAACCCCAATTTATGCAAGAACTATCCCTAGAATTTTCGATTGGATTCCACCTCTTATGATATGAATAGCATGATACAATTTAATACTCAAAATTTAAACCACTTGCCTTAACCCAGATGATCTAGGGCTTTGAAAGATGAAGTTGGATTGCAATTGCCTCTTCAAGATCCCCAAATTCACTTTTCCTTTGGCTTTCCCTCTTTTTTCTCCCTTTAGTCTTCTATTATGACTTAATGATGCCTAACCCCCTACACATTTTAGGGTTAAAACACTATTCACATTTTGGGCCTATGGGCCCTAATTAAAATGACCCAAACTCTCTTTATTAAGTTCACACATGTGTAATTGGACCCCAATACCCAATATGTGTAAGTACCTACTTCTTTTTTACTATTTTGACCCTACCGGACTCATCCGCGCACTTAAAATCGCCATTCAAATTATATTTCTAAAATTAACTCCTCCCTCGTTAACTTTATTAAATATATTCACTTTTAATTATTCACATTAATTAATTCTCATTAATTAATAATTACTTATTATGGAATTAAATGAATTAAAATAATAACCCATAAATTGCGAGGTGTTACATACTCCCCCAATTATAAGGGAATTTTGTCCTTGAAATTCGAACATACATGAAGTAAATAGTTCTGGATATTGTTCCCGTATGTACTCCCCACGCTCCCAAGTGGATTCGTCAGCACTGTGATGACCCCACTGAACCCGGACAAGCGATACTACTTTGGATCGTAACTTGCACTCACTGCGACCTAAGATTGCTACTGGCCTCTCCTCGTAAGAAATATCGGCCTGTAAATCTATCTCTTCAAGTGGGACATGACAAAATGACCGTGGAATACTCTTATATTTCTTCAATGACGCAATATGAAACACATCGTGGATATGCTGAAAATGATCCGACAAACCCAAACGGTACGCCACCAGTCCAACTCTCTCAATGATGGGAAAAGGGTCTACATACCTTGGCGCTAATGTAACAACCCGCGTAATTTTGGGCTATTTTCAAAATATAGAGGAAAAATAAATTTTAAGATAAAATTATTTTTATTGCTCAAATATGTTGGTTATTATTTTTAAAGATGAGAATTTTAAACGGTTTTGAAATCGGAATTAAAATGGAGTTTTAATTGAATTTTTATTATATATAAGAGTCCTCAAAGTATAAAACTCTCTTAGAGTCCTTAAAACATAAAACTCTATAAAAAAATATTTAAAAATATCAAACGGTCCGATCGATCTGAATTTTTTTCTGTAGCTTCCTCTCGCCTTCAGTTAATTCTCTGTAAAATTTCATCCAATTCCAATGGTCCAATCGCCCAGAATAAAATTTTTAGTGTTTATATCTGATTATAACTCTTTTCTTAATCAAACTCTTAATCCTTTATATATCAACTAATTCGTGGCTTGGCTTTTCAAATCACTTTTTCTCAAACTTTTCAACCAGAAGAGCTCTTTAAAATTACTCCCTTTCATATACAAACCATAGCCCCAAACTTATTCAAGATTTCAACCTTAGATTAGAAGGCTTATTTGGTGTTTTCTCGAGTTTGGGCTAGAATAAGATTTGATTGTTTTTGCGAGAAGAACGTGATGGTGTGAATAGATTTTGAGGCTAAAATTATGTGATGATTCATGTTGGTTCTTTTTGGTGGTTTAAGGTATGGGGTTTTACACAATATGCTCCTAAATATCGCGAGTGTTTATTCCGTTGAATTCTTGTTAATTGAACTCATATTTTGAATTGTTAAATTCATTGAAATCTAGAAAAATAATTGTTGGAATTATTTTGATTCATGTGGTATTATTCATGTTATCGTTGATCACGTTGTCATGAGATTTTAATATAGCACGGAGGTTGGGCACTCGCCAAAATTCCTGCTTCCCGGGGCTATGACTTGATAAAGCATATGCGGATGGGGTGAGGCCTGGTGACCCAGTTAATGTGTTGTTGAGAAATTTATTGATAAAATGCTATTGAGATTTGCATTTGATTTGAATATTCGTATTCGTATTGTTGCGCTTTGTTCATCGCTAACATATTATTGTTGAGCATCTTTCCTGTCGTATTGTGTACTTCCCCATATTTTCTTTTTGTGGCAGGTTAGCGCGGATTTTGGGTGCTTTGGATTGGAATTGGAGATTTTTTATTTAGCGTGGATTATTTTGGGAAGATTATTCGAGAATACAAGTTGAGAAGATTGTATTTATTTTGATGTATAGAGCATTGGAGATTTGTATTTTCTTTTCGAGTTAGTTGTTGTATGTAATTCAAGAGACTTGGTATTTATTTGAAGAGATTGAGATTTGTAGTTATCTTTTGTTGTTCTGGGATTTAGATGCTCTATACCTTGTTATATTGTGGTTTTGGTTAGTTTTATCGATGAGTAGCGCTCCGTTCGCTCTTCCCGGGCAGGCGGGGTGTTACAGCTAACTCACCTTTTTTACCATATATTATCACCCCTTTCAGAGGGGATCCCATACTAACACTTGATCCCCGATCTCCAACTCTACACGCTTTCGATTCACATTCGCGTAGCTCTTTTATCTATCTTGGGCTATACGGATACGCCCCCGAATTAATCTTCACGAAAGTATCCCGAATCATCTCCGGCCCCAAAAGTTTATCGTCCCCCACCTTTAACCAACAAGCTGGTGAGCGAAAAGGCTTACCATACAATGCCTCAAATGGATCCATGACTATGGTAAATTGGTACGAGTTGTTATACATGAACTCATCAAAGGAAGGTATTGCTCCCCCACTCCCCCAAAGTCAAGAATGCACAACCGTAGCATATCTTCAAGCATCTGATTCACCTTCTCTGTTTGCCCATCTGTCTGAGGATGATAGGCGGTACTCAACCTCAACTCGGTGCCCATAGCCTCCCGGAGGCTCTGCCAGAAATGCGATACACAAATATTATCCCTATCGAACACTATATTGATCGGGACCCCGTGTAATCTGACTATCTTCGTGATAAACACTCTCGCATACTGCAAAGTCTCAAAATCCGTACGGACCGACAGAAAGTGGGCCACCTTGGTCAAACTATCTATAATGACCCATATGGAATCATGCCCTATCTGTAAAACAGGTAACCCCGTAATGAACTCCATAGAGATGCTCTCCCACTTCCACACCGAAATCTCAAGTGGCTGCAACATCCTCGGTGGTTTCTGGTGATCTACCTTCACAAGTTGATACGTGGCACACTTCGAGACAAACTTCGTAATGTCCCACTTCATCCTCGTACACCAGTATTTCCTTCTCATATCTTAGAAAATTTTGTCTCCATCGGGATGTACCCACAAACTTGGAGCCATGAGCCTCCATCAACACGGCGTGTCTCAAATCTTTGTTCTCTGGCACGACTAATCGTCCATTAAAGCGGAACCCATCTTCGGAGCTAATGGAGTAGGAATCCACACCCTCTGCTAGAAATTGTTTCACTCTGTCCTAACACAAAGGATCATTCACCTGAGCCCGTATAACCCGCATAACAATCTCTGGTGTGACTGCTAAAATCGCCATACATGCCTTGGCGATCTCATCGTCGTGCCTAAGTTCGCTCCACTTAGACTTCCAAATTTCCGCCAAATCTCCCTTAGGTCATCGTCTCAACGCATACGCAACTACATTGGCCTTACCAGGATGATATTGAATATCAAACTGATAATCCTTCACGAACTCCAACCACCTCCTTTGCCTCATATTCAAATCCTTTTGGGTAAACAAATATTGGAGTGATTTATAGTCCGTGAACAAGGTGAATCTCTCCCCTAAAAGGTAATGCCTACAAATCCACAAGGCCAAGATAACCGCAGCCAACTCTAAATCATGGATGGTGTAATTCCTCTCATGAAGCTTTAGCTTCTAGGAAGCATAAGTTATAGCCCGCTTGTAACAACCTGTGTAATTTTTGGGGTATTTTCAAAATATAGAGGAAAATAAAATTTTTGATAAAATTATTTTTCTTGCTCAAAAATGTTGGATTTTATTTTTAAAGGCGAGAATTTCAAAAGGTTTCGAAATCGGAGTTAAAACAGATTTTTAATTGATTTTTAAAATGTTTGTCCCTTATATTTTTTAAGCGGAACTGTCAGTTTTTCTGGGCGATCGATCGATCGACGCCAGGGGTCGATCGATCGACCCCAGCAGTTTTCGTGCGCTGTAAGATTTTTGAGGAGTTTGTTTTGGTTAAAACTCTTATCTTTTTTCCTTATTTAAAGGGGTCGTGGGTGACCATTTTTGAAGTATCCTTTGGCACAAAAATATGCAGTAAGCATATTTTTATTTCCTCTCTTTTTGTATATATACTTAGTCCCTTTATATTATGCATTCAACCCTAGTTTTGGAGGTGTTCTTGGGGATGTTTTGGTGTTTGTTCTTGGAAGAGTTTTGATGTTTCTTAAGAGATGATTTTGATGGTGTAATCTGACTTTTCTGGGCTGATTTATCGTTGGTTTCTCTTCGTGGTTTGAGGTATGGGGTTTTACACAATATGCTCCTTAATCTTGTGAGTGTTATTCCCGTTATTTTCTTGTGATCATTGACTCATATTTGAATTGCTAAATTAAATTAGAATCTGGAAATTGTTGTTGAAATCTAAATTTTGATTCATGTGGTATTATTATTGTATTAGGCACGTTGTCACGAGATTTTAATATGGCACTGATATTGGGCACCCGCCAAGATTCCTGTTCCGACTACTTGATAAAGTATGGCGCGGTATGGTGAGGCCTGGTGACTCGGTTAATGTGTTATTGAGAAATTTATATTGATAAAAATGCTTATGAGTTTTGCATTTGATTTGAATATTCGTACTCATATTGTTACGCTTTATTCACCGCTAATACTTGTTGAGCATCTTTCTTGTCGTATTGTGTACTTCCCCATATTTTTTCTTAGTGGCAGATTAGCGCGAATTTGGACGCTATAGACTAATTGGAGATTGATTTTTAGCTTGTTTATTTTGGGAAGAATATTCGAGAGAACACAAATGAGAAAATTTGTATTTATTTTTGTTGTATAGAGCATTGGCAATTTATTTTATTTCGAGATAGATAGTGGTATTATTTCGAGAGACTTTTGGTTGTATTTAATTTGAAGATTGAGATTAGTGGATTATTCATTTATTTTATATATTATGGGATTTTTAGATGCTCTAAACCTTGTTATTTGTGGATTTGATTAGTTTTATCGTAGTACCGCTCCGCTCTGATACCATTTTCTAACACCCTGCCCGCGCCCGGGGAGAGTAGAGCGGATCGCTACTACTCCAAGAACAAACACCAAAATAGTCCCAAAAACAAACACCAAAACAACCCCAAGAAGACCTCCAAAACTAGGGTTGAATGCATAATATAAAGGGGCTAAGTGATACGACGCAAATATTGCGTATTTCACCTGTTAACCTATGCATTATTAGCCCCCTCGGGTATCTTAATCCCTATATTTATGCTCGTTAACTAGACAGCCTCGGATTTCTATAATAACATATTTTGCAGGGGTTAATTGAGCTTTTGTAGGTATTTGGATGCTTAGTATGAAGTTTGCATGCATTTCGACGAAGTTCCGTACACAACCGCACGCGCAAGGGCATTTTAGTCATTTCACAATTTGGGAACTGGCCCAATGTCTTCACGAAAGTTGAAGCCCTCTGAACAAGCTTCGTGTGGCCGCAAACGGTGCATAAATCTGAGCTATATCGAAGAAGTTACGGGCTTTTGGGCAGAATAGAATTTCAAACCAACCAAAATAGGGGCGGGGATCAAATTCCTGCAGGTGCGAATCGATTTGGTCCATCCGAATTGATTCGCTAGGAGACAGTGGAAAAAATTTACCTTTGCGAATTGATTCAGACCCTCCGAATCGATTCACCCCATTTCAGTATGCCAGTTCCTCTGTTTTCGAATCGATTCGGACCCTCCGAATCGATTCACCCCTTTAGCAACCTTTGAGGAACCTCCTTACCGAATCGATTCGAACCAGTCGAATCGATTCGGCCCTGCAGATATTTGTTTTTCTCCCCCTTTATTTACAAGTTTGCCATGGGATATTTTTTTTGGTATAAATACTCTCTTCTCTCATTTGAGAGAAAATCTTCATTATTCTTAGATTTTAGGGTTTGTAAACTTGGGAGATTTGCCCTACTCCTCTCTTGTACTCTTTGTTTTGTAAGTTGTACCTTAACTTTAATTCCATTAAATTAGTTATTTTACCTTATTTCCATGCTTTGCAGTTAGTTTATTCCTTGTCATTTATTATTTTTGTTAGTTTAGTTGTACTTTAATTAGTTTAATTAATGTATTGCCCTTAGAAAAATAGGGTCGGGATTTCGTTCCTCCATTTACGAGTTTGGACCTCGAAAGTTAGGGTTTTGTGTAAAATTGTGTTTAATTGAAACCGCGTGTATTAAAGTTTGATTGTTGTGCGTTTAACTTTATTTTTCACGCAACTTTAGTGTTTATAGCGATAATCCGAATTTAATCCACGTGTGACCATTTTTCGTTAAATGTTTAATCTCGCAACTTTGGATTAAATTCCTTATTGTGTGATGTTTATGCTTAATTGAAAATGCTCGATTAAATTGCTTTTAAGCCTTAACTCTAATTAGTAGTTGTTTCGATCCGTGTGGTAGAATGCGATCCCGATCCTCGCTTTACTTTTGTGTAGCGCAACTTTTTCTTTCCTTTTCAACCATAACCACACATTAACTTTTCTTTTATTTATTTTACACTTCTATTCTTGAAGTTTTAAAGCAATTAAAATCTAAAATTCAATCACTCCCTGTGGATTTCTTATGATACCCGACTTACCACTATACTTGCCTGTCAAGTGTAGTTGTAGTTTAGGTTTTTTGCATCGCGGCGTCCAAACACACAATGATTGTGTCCTCCCACGAACACAAAAATGGCGCCTTTGCCGGGGAGTGTGTTTTAGATTGTAATTGTTTTTATTATTTCGTAGTATTTTTCCTTTTGTATTTGTATTCTTTGTTTTAACCTTTTTTGCAGGATAGCATATTTGAGCACTAAGAAACTTTGATTCGTGGTTGCTCACTTTCTTGCTCGGATTCTCCATCTACAAACAACGAGGTAATCATGTCCTACTATTATAGTTATTACGGTCATTCTAATGATTCTTACTTTGGGGATAGTTTTCAAATTTTCCATTTTGAAGATTTTCTTGAGATTGAAAGACTTGAAAACATTTATCGGAATGAAAATCGTTATTGGGAGATTGATTTGGATTCATTATACGAATCCAATGACGATTCTTATTCCGATACTTTCGAAGATGAGTTTCAACCAAATGAGGAGTCCAAGGCTCTTGATCCGAGGAAGCCTAATTTGGAAGAAACTTTTCTTCTTTACTCCCAAGGTTTGGAAAGCCTAAATGATGCTGGAATGAGACTTGGAGCACTTTGCGATGACATGAATTCTTATGCACAAAATAACAAGGAGGTGGAAACTTGTGTTTCACCTCAATTTTTCAAAGAATTTCTCATCTAATGTGAATCTCTCTCCCCCGAAATTCAATCTCCTTCCGAAGATATGTTGGCGGAGATTGAATTTATTTCATTACCATATACAATTTTCGTCATTGAACCATTAGAATTACCGGTTGATTCCTATGAGTCGGTAGAAACTTTTAAAACTTCTACTCTTTTTGCCGATGAGGACTCCATGCCGGACTTGTTTACGATACCCGACTTACCCCTATACTTGCCTTTCAAGTGTAGTTGTAGTTTAGGTTTTTTGCATGTAGAGCGGGAGCCGAAATCAACGACAGTGTCCCTACACGAACACTCGGTTTCCCTCGCATCACTAAGTGTATATAAAAAAAAAGAGGAAATAAAAATATGTTTGCTGCATATTTTTGTGCCAAAATATGCTTCAAAAATGGTCACCCACGACCCCTTTAAATAAGGCAAAAAGATAAGAGTTTAAACCAAAACAAACTCCTCAAAAATATTTCAGCGCACGAAACTACTGGGGTCGATCGATCGACCCCTGTCGTCGATCGATCGATCACCCAGAAAAACTGACAGTTCTGCTTAAAAAAATATAAGGGACAAATATTTTAAAAATCAATTAAAAATCCGTTTTAACTCCGATTTCGAAACCGTTTAAAATTCTTGCCTTTAAAAATAAAATCCAACATTTTTTAGCAAGAAAAATAATTTATCAAAAACTTTATTTTCCTCTCTATTTTGAAAATACCCCAAAAATTACACGAGTTGTTACACTGCTCTTCTTGCTGTAACACCCCCTAGTCCTTGGAAGGACACATCAGTATAAACCCGATAATCCACTCCTGCCATCGGTAGCGCCAAAATGAGGGCCAATGTTAGCTTGTCTTTCAGCTCATCGAATGCTAACTGGCACTGATCACTCCATACAAAGGGCACTCCTTTTCGAGTCAAATTGGTCAATGGCCCTGCAATCTTGGAGAACCCTTGGATGAAACAACAATAGTACCCAACTAACCCGAAAAAGGTCCTAATCTTAGTCGGTGTTGTGGGCTGACCCCAATCCCTCACCATTGACACCTTGTTTGGGTCTATAGAAATCCCCTGCTCCAACACAATGTGGCCCAAGAATTGCACCTCTCGAAGCCAAAACCCACATTTCTCATACTTTGCGTAAAACTGGTGATCCCTTAATGTCTGCAAGACCATGCAGAGATGTTCGGCATGCTCCTCCTCCGTGCATGAATAGACCAAAATGGCGTCTGTGAACACTATGACAAACTGATCAATAAAATCTCTAAAAACCTGATTCATAAGGTCCATGAATACCTCCGGTGCATTGATGAGCCCGAATGGCATCACTCGAAACTCATAAGAGCCATACCATGATAAAAAGCAGTTTTCGGAACGTCTTCCTCTCGAATCCTCAATTGATGGTACCCCGATCGAAGATCAATTTTGGCGAAGAATGCTGATGTAATTGGTCAAAAAGATCATCAATTCTAGGCAGTGAATACTTGTTTCGAATCGTGAACTTATTCAACTCCCGATAATCAACACATAAATGGAGTGAGCTGTCCCTTTTCTTCACAAACAACACGGGTGTACTCCATGGCAATGTGATTCGTCGAATAAATCCCTGACCCAACAATTACTGAATCTGTTCCCTCAATTCATGTATCTCAGAAGGGGCCATGCGGTAAGGTGCTCAGGCTATCGATCGAGTACCTGGCGCTAGGCCAATGACGAACTTGATCTCCTGACTGGGTGGTAACCCCGGTATGTCCTAAAATACGTCCTCAAAGTCCCTCACCATCATAATCGAGCCTATCAGAATCACCACCTCCTGTGAGGCCCTCTCCTCTAGGAAATATAAGTGAGTGCGCGATCCTCCGTCAAGAAGGGGCATCATCACTAAAAACATTTCCTACCCCGGGATACCAAACACTATGGATCTCTCATAACAATCAACCATCATTCTATAACCGGCTAACCAATCCCTACCCAAAATAACATCATAGCCCTACAAATCCAATACCAAAAGATCCACCGAAAAACTCAAACCCCCAATCATAATGTGTACTGATCTACAAATAGAGTGAATAAGCGATCCACCCCCTATCGGTGATTCCACACTCATGAATAAACTATCGAATGTGTCTAGTAGCCCAATCACTCTAGTAAAATGGGCCCTAATAAATGAATGCGATGCACTAGTATCTAAAAGAATTCTACCATCATGACCATGGATAGGGAATGTACCCTCAACTGCTGGCGGTGCGGGTGGTGTGGGAGGGATTGGAATATCTCAAACGTTGTACACACGTCCGTACTACAACTGTCCCAACTGCTGCTGGATAAGGAGTGCTGGTGCTGCCTGAGGTCCCTGTGTCTGTTGTCCCTGTGGGGAACCCTACAACTGGCCCCTATATCTCCATGGGCAATCTCTCTTGTGGCGGTCTGCCTGGCCAAAAATGTAACAGAGTCTCTGGCCGTTCCCTTGATACTGACCCTGCTGTCCCTGACACTTCGGTCCTTGAGGTTGGCCCTGACAGCCTTAGCGAGGTGGCCTCTGCTGTTGGCCATGATGGCCACTCTCATTGTTCCCCTGACCCTAGCGACCATGAGGAACTTGCTGTTGATTTGGGCCCTACTGGCCCTACCCCTGACCTCCAAATCAAAATCTCTTGGCGGGATTCCTCTGATGGGTATCCTGCCCCTACTGGGCACCATTCGAAGAACCTCCATTGGCCTTGCCCTGCTGGCTCGGCTCCCCACCCCTCTTCATTCCCTTAAGATGTAAGCGATGATCCTGACAATGAAGAATGACTACATTAACTACATCAGTATATGACACAAAATTCGGATTCCCTATTAAATGTTGCCTGATCCTCCAGGCCAACCCATCAACAAACATAAATTTCTTCCTTTCCTCGTTGCTCACCTCATCTGGCATGAGAGTGGCCAAACGGGTGAACTCATCCTCGTACTCGGCAACAGATCTCTCTTCCTATGTCAACTACCTAAACCTCCTCCTCATCGCTGTCTCGACGACCGGGGGAAAGTACTTGCGATCGAATCGCGCCCAAAACTCTATAACTGTGGTAGTGGACTCCCACCACTGCAAGGCGGCTCCCGTCAGCCTAAATGTCACAAGCATCTGACTTTGCACCTCGCTACACTCCACCATCCCAAGGTGCCTCTGTATATCATGCCTCCACTATTAAGCTGCAATCACATCTGCACTACCCTGGAACTCCGGGGGAGGACCATTCTGGAAGGCCTCCCGCACTCCATGCCACTTTGTCAGCCCTGGGGGACCCTGCCCTACTGGAGCCATGTGTGGTGGTGGCTGATGCTGAGGAAGATTAGCTGCCATCATTGTCATGGCGGCATTAACCCCCTGTGCTACTATACCTGCTACCTGCTCGGTAGAAACAAACCCTTGTGGCTGTGGTACCTCAGGCTCCTGGGAGCCTCACCTCTCCTGCTCGGGCGGCTGCCCTCGTGGGTCTACCTCTCGCTCTCTTAGGCGGCATATGAAATGTAGAATGAATTGTATTAGTTCACAATATATAAAAATCTTGAATTACCAGAAGAGAGATAACCAATCAACATAATATGAGTTAACCATCCTAATAATAGGGCTCTATGCCAAAGAACGCAATGCTAAAACTAAAGTAAGCCGCACAGATCCTAAGGATACTAGAACTTGATGCTCTGTTAACATCTGTGACACCCCACCTAATAAAATACCGGGTGATCAGTCCTATATAAAATTAAATAAGAATCTCATCCGGTTCATGCTTAGCATCACTGTCCTTAACCACCTAGTGTTTCATTAAGCTGATGTCAAGTTTTATCTTTATTAATCCAACCAAAATAATATGATAAAACAACAAACAATCCAATATGCGAATAAAACTAAAACATGCCACAAAGAAAGTACAATAGTCTGTCGAACAACATCGACTACATGCCATCCACAAATGCGAAAATAAAAGAGTACTAATACATGCCAAGTCTGAATATAGAGATACAAGTCCAAAAGTAATACTGAAAGGATCCCTATCTAAGATAGAATGAGGTAAGCAACTACATCAAAGAATCCACAACACTCCACATAGCTGCAGCCACGTACCCTGTAGGATGGAATCATGTCGGGCACCCTTGTGGGAGGACACCTAAAAGGTTTTTGAAAAGATTTTATAGCAAGGGTTAGAACCCAAAACATTTGAAAATATTTAACAAGTGAATTTAACTGCAAGAAGTAAATATGCAAATGCTCTTTATAGTTAAATTAGTGTCGCGCACTCCCTTGAGTTTACCTCACTCCTCAACTAATGTGCACGCCTAACAGATTAAACCTAATGTTCCTAGCCACTTCTCTCGTAACTAGCCTTTCCTAAATACTATACTAATTAAACCAATAATATACCCCAAGCGAGTATAGTATTTTACTTATTAAGTTATTAGTCGCCTTAACTTACATGGATCATGGTCTTTCACTTTAGTCATATAAAATTCCCACAAGTTATAATATCTATACATTTCAAGCCATATATATATATATATATGTTCCCGTATATAACTTTGCACTATATATACGTATCATATCTCAACATTCACACATATGTCAAATATACAATGCTATCAGCGAAACAGATAGGAGGCGGCCATAGTTTTGCCGAAAGTGTTCGCTCCATACCAACGGTCCACCCCTAAGTCACAGACGCTATGGCCTGGGGATTATACTCGCCCTGCTCCTCAAGTCAGGGGATTCACCCTCATTGCGGAACCTCCTATGATAGCTTTTATATTGGTATGGTTTTACTATATATACAATTCACACAATATATATATATATATATATATATATATATATATATAACTCATATATGTATTACACATCGACATATATAGGAATCCAGGCTATTGGAGTATCATTCTCATACCCAAGCCTAAAATATATAAGTCTACGCCCCGAATTCCTTATTATTATTATTTACACATTAACTTCCCTTATCTTAATGTAACTCCTTTCCAGGTATAATCGGACTCCCTATCTCTCGGCCCGAAATTTATTATTTCTAGTCCACCATTTAATTTTATATAATCATATTTAATCCCTCTAAATAATAAGATTATAATATACTAAATCATGAGCTTATATCATGCAATTTTGTCAAAAAATCCCAAGGTTAAGAAATTCCAAATTAACCCTATTTCAATATTAAATTTCACAATTCCAGTTAGGGCAAAAACTATAAACTTCTAACATAACATGTCTGAATTAGGGGATTTCAGAAACTTGACAATCATCTGACCTCGTTCGAACGAAAAGCCCTGTCGTTCGAACGACAATTGATCTCGTTTGAACGAATTACCTTGTCATTCGAACGACAGTGGTAATTCCTCCTCTCTCTTACTTCTGCATCAACCCAGTCCGCCATTGATGAATTTAAAACCCCTGTTTTGAATAGGTTTCTGCAGAAACGTTACCCAAGTTCATCCTAAGTCCCATTATCCATTACAACAATACTAGCCCTAATAGTCTCATTAATTTTCAAATCATCAATTGCATCATTTAACAAATCATCTACAGATTTATAATCATAATAAGGAAAAACCCCAATTTATGCAAGAACTATCCCTAGAATTTTCGATTGGATTCCACCTCTTATGATATGAATAGCAAGATACAATTTAATACTCAAAATTTAAACCACTTGCCTTAACCCAGATGATCTAGGGCTTTGAAAGATGAAGTTGGATTGCAATTGCCTCTTCAAGATCCCCAAATTCACTTTTCCTTTGGCTTTCCCTCTTTTTTCTCCCTTTAGTCTTCTATTATGACTTAATGATGCCTAACCCCCTACACATTTTAGGGTTAAAACACTATTCACATTTTGGGCCTATGGGCCCTAATTAAAATGACCCAAACTCTCTTTATTAAGTTCACACATGTGTAATTGGACCCCAATACCCAATATGTGTAAGTACCTACTTCTTTTTTACTATTTTGACCCTACCGGACTCATCCGCGCACTTAAAATCGCCATTCAAATTATATTTCTAAAATTAACTCCTCCCTCGTTAACTTTATTAAATATATTCACTTTTAATTATTCACATTAATTAATTCTCATTAATTAATAATTACTAATTATCGAATTAAATGAATATAGTAGTAGTAGTAGTAGTAGTAGTAGTAGTAGTAGTAGTAGTAGTAGTAGTAATAGTATTAGTAGTAGTAGTAGTTGTAGTATAGTAGTTGTAGTAGTAGTGGTAGTAGTAGTGGTAGTAGTAGTGGTAGTAGTAGTAGTAGTAGTAGTAGTAGTAGTAGTAGTAGTAGTAGTAGTAGTAGTAGTAGTAGTCGTAATGGTGGTGGTGTTGGTTAAAATAATGACCCGGAAATTACGAGGTGTTACAGTAATGAGATAGTTAAAAGACTATATGCTCACATTTATGATATATGTGTTCATTTAAATATGAACAGTTATTATGAATCAGATTTACTAGTTGTACGGATAGTATGAAGTTAACTCTTGCTTAAGAATGTTTGTTTTTGTTTAAAGACCTATATAATGAAGGAGTGAAACACAATCCATCCATTAACTATTGTGAAAAGTGAGTTTGTACCATGCTTTGATGCTACAACTTATGTATTTTGATAGCATGACTTCATTTTGGGACTTGGAGTTGTCCACACTATTGTCAAGCCATTGAAAATTATGATAAAGCCATTGCAATCTTATTTATGAAGTTAGGTATTCCAAGAGTAACTAAGAAAATTTAATGTAAATACCTTTCAATTAAATAAAAAATTCTGAAACAACGAGTGTCACCTAAACACATTAGTACAAGTGTTAACATAGAAAATTCACATAAATGGGCTATCACAAAAGATATTAATTAATGAAGCATGCTTAATATATGGGTCTTAAATGTAGCCCATAAAATTTTAATGTAGTGGATTGCTAGTGCTTATTTTTGACACTACATTATGATATCACTAAAGTGTTTTCAAATTTTATATGTTTTTCTTCATTGCATACATGCATGTGAATGAATAAATGAATGTGACAGAAATAGTCTTTTTTTATAAAGAAATTGTGGGACCATTATTGAGAATCCACATTTTAGGCCTAATTGAATATGACATTAGTGGCTTAGGACATGGAAGGAACCATGCTCTTCAATTAGTGTGGAACCGCCCTGACTCACATTTAGTGGAGTATTTAATTAAGGTAAATAATTGTTAGTGACTATTCTAAATATTATTGCGCGCCTGATTTATCTTTAATCAAATCATTATGTGAATTCTTACTAGGACTAAGTGGGAGGCTGTTAGGAATATTTTATCCATTTAATAATTTCTAAATTATGAAATTCAGAATTAATTAATGGGTTGAATAAAAGATTCCTACTTGATGTGATCCAACTAAGCAATCATATTTGGTTAGAAGACCTTTAGACAAGTCACCAGGATTTTTAAGAGATAAAGTGGGTTAGTCTCCTAATGCAAGTCTAACTGTGATGGATGATAGAATTATAGTTTACATAGGAGATCCGGGTCCTCTCTCACCCTTTATATAGTAGGTTATTCTCCATCAAATAACTTGAATAAAACACACAATATACTGGTCTAGAGAGAGAAAATTTTAAAATTTCATTTAAGTGCATTTCTTTAAAACAAGAGGGATTAAAGGAGCAATTAATCAAGATGATCAAAAGAGACTTCTACAACAAGATTTTCCAATGCATTGGATGAAGGTAAGTCTTCTTTTCTATCGTTTAGGAATATTTTGTGAAAACATGAAGATCCAAGATCATTTTATCAAGAACAATTGTATGCTAAAGTTTAATCATATTAATGTGTTCGTGATAAATATTAAGGCGTTCTTAAGAATGATTTTACAGTTTAGTTGTTGAAAACAATGCTGTTTTCCAAAAAAAAAATCTGAAATTTTTCCACAAAAATGAAAAATTAGAAAATGCGTACATGTTTGATATTTTTCCAAAAAAGAAAATTTAAAATAGTTTTCCAAATTATTCAATTTTCTAGGAAATTGAAAAACAACTTTAGCAAGTTTTCCACCAATTTTAATATTCTCAGAATTATATTTTAACCCTAAACTTTCTATAACTTACATTTAGATCCTTAGCCTTTTGGTAAATTACATTTTTATCTCTTAGTTTTAAAAAAATAACATTTTGGCCTTGAAATTTTTTAAAATTACATTTTTCCCCTGAACTTTCTATAAATTTATATTGGCTCTTTTGACTCTCTACAAATTACATTTGGACCTTAAAGTTTATATAATTACATTATAACCCTAACCTTCATGTAAATTATATTTGACCCCCAAATTTTCTATAAACTACATTTTAAAAATAACAATTTATCTACCATATGAAGACATTTTCTAGTTTTCTTAAATTTTCCATGGAAAATGAAAATTAAAAATCGAGATAGAAATTAAAAAAAATTGAAAACAATTTTCCACAATTAAATAGAGCCTTGTATTTTCATTTCTTTCATCTTTGGCTATTATTATTTTTCTTTAAAAGCCTAATATTATCTTCAGTGTATTATTTTAAGGGTTTTTTACTTTGCCCCTGATATAATAGCATAATGAGACATAACCCCCTTCTTTAAAAAAAAAATAGACTTGATTAAACCCTCACATGTGCATCACCCCACTTGTAGCTTATTATTAAACTCGCGTGTATCTCATGCATATGGGGGTAAGTCTAATTATTAAAGTTTTAAGGGGGCATCTTTTAAATACAACATTATCATAGGGGGGAAGTAGACAAATATCTTAATTTTAATATTGAGTGACATATCTAGGGAAACCACTTTAGTCACCATTTGTTATGCTCGGACTTTGGGTGTCAAAATTCAGCTTATTCAATTTGGGTACTTATTTAACTTTTTATGATACTTTTGTTGGAAACAATGTTGTAAAAAATTTAGAAAGTTTCTCAAAAACTTAAAATGGTACCTCAGGTGATGATACATTTATCTTTGGCACCCAAAGTGATTTACGACATAACAAATGGGGACCCAAGCCAAATGAGCCTTCTTTTTAACTATCATCTTATTTCATTACGAATAATTAGAACAAAATTCGACAAACATTTCCTAAATTAATAAGAACAATCTTATGTCTATAGCCTCACATTGTATTTCAACATCTCATTTTACAATGAATTTCAAAACACGACCTTAGTTATGCGTTCACAACTTCTCCCCTAATTAAGTTTTTTAATAATTTTTTGGGGAGATCATAGGAGGTTTTATAGTTCAATCAAAAGATAATGGATTTTGAAAAATACAAAAATGTGCAAAAGATTAATTTGGCAATGTAATAAAACCTTGATGGTTTTGCCCGCATAACAAACAATTTGTGAATTATTTAATGCTTGGATGGTTGAGTTAAGGGACAAATTTATATGTTTTCTTGTTGATATATTACATATCATGTTTTAGACTTCTATCTATTATAGAAAATTACAGATTGTGTCATAAAATGAGTATGATCAATTCTTATAGTGAAATTGAGGACTAAAGGATCTAAAAACTTCACTAACTGTTATACTATACAGGGGATCAAATGGGGGTATATTTGGCGATTTATGGAAAGTAGCAAATTCTGCAATTGTGAAGTGTGGTAGCTTTCTAAGGATCCATCTGTCCATGTTTTTGTGTTATTGAGTTAACCCTCACTTTATAACAGCGTATTTGACATAACCCTCCCAAAATTAACGGAGTTTGAGATCTATGAAAAAATTCTAATGTACAAATTAAACTGAAACCCCAAAATACCCTCATCTCTTATAACATCAAACTCTCTCTCTCTGTCTCTCTACCCTCCATACTCATCTCCACTATTCTCTCTCTCACCTGATTTAGGCATTGTGAAACATTTATTTCACTCTCTCGTGAGCGTTTGGACAGTGCTATTTAGCAGTGACTTCCATTACATCCCTAGGTGCATTGTGCAACATCTATAAACATGTGTGTGTGTGTGTGTGTGTGTATATATATATATATATATAGAGAGAGAGAGAGAAGGCTCTCATAAGGACTATCCATGCGTATTATATTTTTTTAAAATTGAGTTGATTTTTTTTGTGTGGTACTTAAACATTTTCGTGAACTGCAAAAAAAAAACCTAAACCTTAATTTTTTGCTATTTTAAAAAAAATGTTCAAAAAAATATGACAACTTTTTTAGCTTAAAAACTGTCATATTTTGACTGATATTTTAAAATAATAGAACAACTTATTTTGAGCAATTTTTTTGTTGGATTCACTGAAATTTTTAAATACTAGAAAAAAAAATCAACTCAAAATTAATTTCTTTAGTATTTAAAAAAACTAGTCCACATGAATGATAGACCTTATAAGAGCCTCTCTCTCTCTCTCTCTCTCTCTCTCTCTCTCTCTCTCTCTCAGAGAGAGAGAGAGAGACAGAGGCTTTACATTTCAGTGGAAAAATATTTGACATACAACTCCATTTCTTGATACTTGAATCCTTAAAGCTTCAAAATCTTCAGAAACAATATGTATTCACAACGAATTGTGTTAGAGAGTAGGTGTGTCAATGGGTAGGGCCTAGGCCCATAACCGATCCGAATCCGAATCCGAGACTTATAATAAGGTCTGAGCATATTTTTTTAGACCCGAACCCGAAAAACTGAAAACTCGTTTATTAAACGAGTAGGGTCCGGATCCTATAAAAAACTCGGACCCGACTTATATATTACTATTACACCCCCCCCACACACACTATAAATTTATATATATTTATAAATATATCTTATCAATAAAACATGTAAGTATTATACATAAAAATATATAAGGGCTTTGAAAATTAGGACATATTGTAATATGTATTCTGGAAATAGGACAACAAACATTTTGTTTCCATTTTTAGTTCATATTTTTTAATAAAGCAGCTAACGCGAACCCATATCCATAAAACGTCAACCAATCATAGCATGCCACATTAGCCGATAATTTAAAAATAGGGACTAAAAATGTTAATTTAAAAATAGGGACTAAAATGGAAACAAAATGTTTATTGTCCTATATCCATAACCAATATTATTTTAAGTCCTAAAAGTGCATAATTTAAAATATATATTTATGTATATAATAAATATAAGTAATATATGTTTTATTTATACTAATCATATACTATAATACATTACAAAATATTTTAATCTGAGATTAAAAAATAAATGAGGGGGATAAAATAAAACTAAATATAAAGTAAATGTATATATCTTGCCAGACCCGGACCCGAATCTGAACCCGAAGACCTGTTTCAGATCTGGATCTGGATTTAATATTGTAGACCCGATGAAGATCCGGACCTAGACTCCGACTCGTATCCAGACTCAGACCCGATGAAGACCCGATTAAACGAATCTTTGTCTCCCTAAACCCGACCCGGCTCCGACCCGTTGACAAGCCTATAGAGAGAGAGAGACTACTTGGGTTTAAACTTCAACGGGTCTATAATTGGTTTACTTGAAATTCATTTTTCTCTGGCTTGAAAAATATATGAGGGAGTGTTGTTGATATATGGGAACAAAATATATGTTGGTTCTGTAGATAACTTATGTGAGTGACCATTGTGGGCTATCGAGTTTAAGATTTAAACCATTGTGAGATATTGGGTGTAATATATAAGAGAGGTTAGTCCCACCACTTCAGTCCTTTGGTTGCCTTTTGATTTGAACTGTATTAAATTACTTTATAGCCCCTCTTATAGAATATTGATGGAAATGTGTATGGAGGAGAGAGAGTGTGTGGTGGAGTGAGAAGGTGGAGATGACATGAAAAGGAGAGAGAGTATGGTGGAGATGGATATGGACAGGAGAGATAGAGAAAGAGCTTGGTGTTATAAGAGACGAGGGTATTTTTGGAAAAAAATAACGATAGGGGTTAAGTCTAATTAGCACGTTAGGGTTTTTAAGAGATTTCTAACTTTGTTAGTTTTTAGGGGGGTTATGTCTAAGAGATTATGAAACTAGGGGTTATGTCAAATATAATATTATAAAGTTAGGGTTGAGTGATAAAATCCCTAAAACTTAATTGGTGGCTAATGAAAGAGTAGCTACTATCATTTCAAGTGTTAAATTATTTCAAGTTTCAGTTTGGGTTGGCGATGGCGTGAGGCAAAGACAATGCTAGGTCAAATACCCCCTAACTACTCGCGATGGTCATGTGGTGGTGTGATTTAGGGTTATAGGGTAATGGTTGACGACCTCTTCCTCGTGGTGGAACTTCTTTGGCATCGTATGTACTAAATAGAGACTATGAGCTATAATACCACTTTGATATGAACAAAATAACATCACTAAAATCCCATTAAAATTGATTAATTGATACAATGGGCCAAACTAGCTAGAGACCTAAGTATAAAACATAAATAATAGATAAATGCAAAAATTAACTAACTCTAATAATTAATACAAAATAAAAGTAACTTAATAGATAATAATTAAATTAAAAATATGTACTCCTACTATAGAGGGAGGTCCAAGCTCAAAGTTGATTAAGAAAAGTAAACACTACAAATAAAATATCAAAGTTGGTCATTCGCACAAAGCTAACGTTGCTCAAAGGACCTCCCACAAGAATCAAGCTCTATTGGCAAACACGGAAAACACAACATGTATAGAAATTATGATCTACTTGTATTTAGTTTTCCTTGTAAATATAAAGTCCAATTTGTAATATTTGTGAGGTTGAACTATACCCTCGAGGGACCATGTCTGGCAGGGCATGAGATAGCTCACATGCTCTATCGAGCAACCTCATCTTGGGTATCTCGTAAGGATTTGTCTTAGAGGATTAGGAGCAAGGCAATGTTGGAAGATACCAACCCCTTTAGGGTACTTAGGCAAAACCTCGGTTTACCCAAACATAGCTAAACATTTGCTCGAGATGCTATATTTGGGGAACCTCCTCGAGGGACCCCGATCCTAAACAGTTGTCCAAATGCTAGCCTTTCGTATTCACATATGGATCACAAGTTTCTCGAGCAATCATTAGTCGAGCAACCTTCAATTCGATGAACTAACTTTTTGAGTGATGTGATAACAAATACTTTACAGGTCATTATTTACCAACTCCATGAGTCATCATGCCTGGCATTTAGGAGCTCGAGAAAATAGGACTTAAGTGAGCTTATTCCTAGGATTTTCAGTTTATAGCTGACACATCGTATCCTAATTAATACAGCTACAATTATGAGATTCCAAACATTGTTCCCCACCAAAATATCACATTTAGTGTATTTAATGCAATATTTATGCATTTATTGGGCAGTAATGGTAACATTAAAGAGGTTAGGCGCATTTAATAGTGAAAGAGCCGCTACAGTGGAATAAATGCGACTTCTCAAATAAAATCAATTTTAATTGTGTATCAACAAAATAAGATTTAATGAAACCCAAGTTTTATTTCAGTCCTAACACATGCATTTAAGTGATATGAAATCATAAAGTAATAAGCATGTAAATAAAACCAAATTTCAGAAAAAATCCTCGAAGGGCAAAACCTTTTTATTTCCACTATAATTTGTAAAATAACAGTTTACAATCGGATTATAATGAAAATACAAGTGACATACGAATACCCATAGGTGTCGGTCGATGTCGTAAGCAATGAAACAATCCCAGAAGATCCATAAGAACCGTAGTCCTATCTTCAGCTTAGGAATACCGCAGCACTTCCCTAATGACCTCAGTCGGGTGTAGATTTATCCTCTTTACAAATAGTTGAACAATAGCAAAGATCTGTTCTTGGGTTCCACAACAATTCACCAAAGATTGGGATGTTTTATGAATCGAAAAATAAGAGATTAAAATCTCAAAAGGTTGGAGAATAAAGTAAAACACTCAAAATAGTATTCTATTTAAAACCAGTGTTTCTTCACACGAAATCCAGTAGTCTGATACCCTTTAAATACTAAAAATCAAGGCAGTGACGTGTCCGAAAAAAACTCTTCTCGTTCGAACGACATACGATGTCATTTGAGTGAGATCCTTATCTCATTCGAACAAGATCCTATCTCGTTTAAATGACCTATCAAATCATACCATGGTTGTAGATAATTCGGATACGAACGCGTGGCCGCCAATTTCATATTTTTCTATTTTTGTATGAATCAGTAATTCATTTTCTATGGAAAGGTGTTCGAGAACAAAATCTTTAGATGGTATGAATTGAAAAAAAATTAATAAAAACTTTTAAAGCTCCGCTCCAACACTTAGAAAATATTTTATGAAAAATAATCCCAATACTCTAAGTGCATTATTATGGTACTTTAAAACGTAACCTTACTAAAGTTAACCTTACAGAGACTTTTTGTTGAAGAACCTTGATTATTTAGGTTCGCCTTGATGTGAATGTGATCTTGATCTTCTTCGAAGGTGTAGCAGTATACGACATATAAATTAACAGATAAAAATGTCCTTACAAATAGGGGCAAGGTCACTCGAATGACTTGGCTCTCATACAAATACCCTAAAGTTATGTTATTCTCAGAATCGCAATTCTAGCCTAGAATCGCTGCCATAATACTCCTAGACAAGAGAGTTTTCTGTGAGTACATTTATTGTGTGACTACCCTCATTTACTCCATTAACGTCGTTATTGAGCGCTCACTGGTGTTTAAGGTTAATGCCTTTCCTTTATTGTGCTAAAGGGGCTTATTCCTTCTCCATCTAATCAATTCAACAATGGGATCCCTTCTATTTATTATATTCTCATGACATTTATGTTGTAAGAACACATTTAAGACAGGAGTCTCAGATATTGAATGTGTTGACCCATGAATTGTATTTACTGTGGTTAATGATTATTCTTTGGCGTTAATGATTCGTATAAAATATTTCATATTTTCTCCCGTAATCTTTATGCATTCTAGAACTTTTACGGTCCTAATGCCTATATTTATTCTCATTAACTATAAAATCTTGGATTTGGATAGATACATGTCTTGCAGGGGTTAATTGTGCTTTTGTAGGTATTGGAACGCTAAAAGTGAGGATCCATTGCATTTTGGAGAAGTTCCATCGTGGGACGCTACTTCAAGGGAATTTTAGTTAATTCACATTTCATCTTCGGATCATGGAATTTCCATGGATGCGTAGTTCGTCGAGCAAGCTTTACGTGGCTACAAAAGGTGCGCGATTTCGAATCCGGACGGTGAAGTTATAGCCACTTCCGTAATGGACCTTTTCCCCTCATCATGGACCAAAGGATTCCTGGAAACAGAGTACCGGTCAACCGTGTCCCTGGGACCGATCGAGCGCATTTTGGGTTTTTGTCATGGGAAGGAGACAATGCACTTATACAAGAAGGACCGATCGATCGCGCCCCTGTGACCGGTCGACCGGTGATTGCAGATATTTTGGGATATTTTCTTGACTTTTATTTTTCCTTTATTTTCTTTCCCACTTACTATATAAACCAAATTTTGGTTTCTATTTCAGATATAAGGAGTTAGAATAGGTTTTAAAGAGTTGTAGGTTAGGGTTTGGGTTATTGGAGAGTTCATCTATCTTCCTCATTTGGTGTGACAACAATTGGGTTTGTAATTTGTACTATTCATCTTCCCTTCCATTAATATAGTTGTATTTCTTTGTTTGTTGCTTTGTTAATTATATTTCCATGCTTTGTTAAATAATTTACATGCTTTGATTTACTCGATTTCTAGTATAGATTTATCGCATTTATTTATTGCGTTTCGTTATCGCGTTTTTAATATGCTTTCTAGGTAATTTAAATTAGGTTGTGTTTGAATGGAACTCACTCAGGTTAACGCGTTGCTTGGCTTGGTGATAGTGTTTACTGGTTTATTTCGGGTGCGTTGTCCTCGTTATTATGCCTAGGAGATTTGACGGGGCATATCATGTATGTCCCGTGATTATGACCTTTCGCGCGTAATTTTCGGGATATTTGTTGACTCCAAAATCTTATTAGGCTTTTTTGCGGATTTCGGGGCATGACAACACTTGGTTCAATTAACTGTCGAAACGAGACGCATTCTAAATAACTCGTCGACCCATGTAACCATTTTATAAAAATTAACTCGGGTGAGGGATATTTGACGCAACCTATAGTTTTACTCTCTTTCATAATCTAGTTTCAATACCTTGCCTAGTTAAACATTTCCCTTTCATGCATCTTTCTCTTTTTGTTTGTAATCATCTTTTTCACTTTTATTTAGGAATATTAAATCACTTAAATTCTAGCAACTTGTCTCAGTGGATCTTTCGATACCCGACTTACCGCTGTGCTTGCCCCGTAAGTGTAGTAGTAATTTAGGTTTTTTTTATAGTCGTGGGAAGACAAAAAACAACGACTGTGCACTTTACTCGCGCACACTTCTCGCGCGCTATCAAAATGTGAAAAGTGCAACTGTGTGATAATTGATTTAAATTAAATTCGCAAGTTTCCATGTACCCCTTATTTAATTAGAGTCCCTAAACATGCATCTAAGGTGCGTGTGTCAACCCATAAATAAATAAAGCATGTGACACAAAAATATGCTGAGACACAGATTTCAGGAAAAAACTCCTTTCGGGTAAAACCTTTATTTCACTATGAATATATAAATCTCAACTTAAAATTACATAGAGAAATCTGCAATGGATCAACGCGCAACCAACCCACAAAGATACGCAGTCTTGAACTCCGCAAGAGAATACACGCAACACCCTCTAAGGACTTGCAACCCAAACAACAAAGGAAGAGCCACATCTCTCCTTAATGACACGCAACCATAACACTTTGTAGAGACTCCCTCAGCAATGACACGTAGCCCTCGGTTGCAAAGACCTCCCCACAAAGGTTGAACAATAGCAAAGATTGTGTTCTAGGGTTCCAAAAGATTCACAAAAGTAATTGGGATTTTTGTGTGTGAATCATAAAGATGTTTGGCACATAAAAAATCGAAGTCTTGTTGTGTTTGTACTCTTAGAAACATTTTCTCAAAGACTTGAAAAATACACCACCGAAATAGGTATATATATAGGAAATATGAGTCGGTGGAAAAATATCACACGGAACTGTTCGAATTTATCTCAGGCGGACCGGTCCGGTATGGAGGCGCATCGGTTCGACCTCGGATTGATTCGTTTTCCAAATAGGCCTCTTCGGTTTGCATTCGATCCAGGGTTTACTGGTGCAAAGCGGATCGGTCCGGTATGGAGGCAGACCAATCCGGAGGCGGATCGGTTCGTTTAAAATATGGGCGGACCGGTCCGATTTTCCAAAAAATTTAAATTCTTTTAAAAGCCTCATTTTGCTTGAAAAAACTTACTTCTTATTTTTATAAAAAACATTTCATACAAATTTCCCAATACTAAGTATGAAACTTTAAGGGACATAAAAATAAAACTTTACCAAGTTCATTCTCGCAGAGGTTATGATGTTGAACACGCTTTGATATTCGGATCCGTTGATGTAGATGCGATCTTGAATTTCTTCAACGGTGTAACGGCGTATGACATACATATTGACAATGGACAAAAATGTCCTTACAAAATGGCGCCGTTGTCGGGGGCTAGTTTGTTTTAGACTCTATTTGATTTAGTATTTCATAGTATTTTCTTTCTATTTGTATTATTTGCTAATCTTTTTGCAGGACTTCCACATTTAAGCACTTAGAAACACTCGAATTTTTCCCGCGCGCACTTACTTTTTGGAATCCGCCATTTCAATCCATTTTTGGGGTAAACATATTTTATTCCAATTCTTTCGGTAATCCTTGTCATAATTCTCAAAATTCTCGCAAGCCTATGACTTTCGATGAATACTTAGAATCCTAAAGTATAACAGATTCAAATATAACTTTGGGTGAGTATAATGAAAGTCAAAACTTAGGTTATTGGAATTTTGATGATGATGACAATGATTTTGGGCCTTTACCTCCTTATAATAGGAATTTTGAAACGAATTCGAATAGTTTTCAAAATTACTATAATAACGAGGTTTCGTTTAAGTCCGATGGTAATTTTCAAAGTTCCCATTTTCATGCATCTGCACCTTGACCCATGACATTCGGTGAGGGTTTGTGTATGTATGAAAATGAGAAAATTGAAAATCATTATCGGGAAGAAAATCGTTCGTGGGAACATGACTTGGATTTACGTTTTGAGTCCGATGACGATTTTGCTTCCGAGACTTTCGAAGTCGAGGAATGTTTTGAAACAAATGAGTTACTTTTACCTACTTTGGAACAAACCATTATATACTTTTCCCATCTCATAAAGAATATTTAAAGTGAGGATGATAATGACGTAATATCTATTTGGAACAAAATGATTTCTTCTTTGGCCCCCAAAGAAGAATATTTCATTGAAAATGATATTATTTCATTCGAAACTCAAACTTCATGCGATGATGATTCATCTCATGAGTTTGAATTTCTTTCATCCCCATTTTTATTCTCTATTATCACACCGTCACAAGTACCCGATGATTCGGTTTTAAACTTTAATGTTTTAAACCTTTTCGCCGATGAAGAGTACTTGCTCGAGTCGCCCTCCACGATCCCATCCGTGCCTTTGTGTGCGCCGCATCCCATTCCAATTTCAAAATCATTGGGAGGATATTCGGCTTTTCTTGGTCCCCACTTATTTTTGTCACCCGTTCAATCCAAACCCCCCATCGTCCCTCCAAAACTTTTAATTGGCGATGGTTCATTTCTTACGCCTTACACATGCCTTTCGTTGTTCAAACGGAATTCATATTTTTCGTAGGGCATGCTTGTATGTGAGGGTACACCGGTTATCCTCCAAAGTCAAATCATTTTTACGATGGACCCTCATCTATTTAGACTTCTAGTGTATAGTTAGTGTGAAGCCTAAATAGTAGGCTGTATATAGTTAGCTTTTATTTCTTTCTTTTTGTTTTTTCCTCCCTTTTTAATTTAGTCGAGTGTAATTAGTTAAATCTTTGTTATTTGCTTTTGCTATGCTCGGTACTAACTTGTTTTGTAGATTCATTGGACTTGTTCTTACGGGGATCGCTCCAATTTTGGGTAATATCGCTATTTTCCTCTCTTAACTTGGTTCTTAATTCACATTGAGGACAATGTCAAGTTTTAAGTTAGGGGGTGTGGGATATTCAATCCATTTCATTTTTAGTCCATGTTTTTGCTCACATGTTACTAACTTAGTATGCTTTTCTTAGAAAATTCAAAAATTTCAAAAAGATTTTCTTTCTTTTTTCTCCTTTTTTGGGCTT
Organism: Sambucus nigra; assembly: GCA_949130495.1. NCBI lineage: Eukaryota > Viridiplantae > Streptophyta > Magnoliopsida > Dipsacales > Adoxaceae > Sambucus > Sambucus nigra. The sequence goes on from CASBWL010000435.1 coordinate 107,171, forward strand.
TTTGCCTTTGTTTTCGATGATAAATTGCTCGATCCAATAGACAACCCAATGATGCATGTTCTCGATTTTAGAAGTTATTAGACTTTAGTCTAGATTTTTGATATTATGAATAACTTCATGAATTAAACTTTAATCCCATGAGCACATGCACTTTTATTGCTATATTGATTTGGTTTAAGATTTTTATAACTCGATAATCTTTTGTTGCATTGTATATACTTACACCGAGTAAGCTTTGTACCTTTCATCATTTGTGATTGTATACACTATTCTTTTCTCATTGAAAACGTTGAATTCGTTGGTAATCTCACTATTCTTTCACTTGATCGTTCTTTAATTGAGTTCATACTTGAAATGTGTTACTTGATCATGATTTTCATTTATTGTTTTGACTCGAGAATTGTGTAAACTGTGTGAAATGATAATAGTCCCTCTTTGTTATATCACCCGTATTAGCCTTGACCTCACCCTTATATGTTTTCCCTCGTTAACCCCGTTGAGCCTAAATATAAGCTTTCGTTTCATAACCCCATCCCCCTAACCAACTCTAAATTGGAGTTTTAGCCCATATATACTGAAAGAGTTGGCGCTTGCGTTCAATTAAGAAATAATATAATAAATACCATTATAACCCAAATTAATCCTAAGCATGCAACTAGGTGTGATTGAAAGAATATGAAATCATGCACAAGATATTCAACACACAAAGTTTAAGGAAAAATCCCCCACAGGGGCAAAACCATTTGTATATCACTATAATTTGTAAAAGACGGTTTACAATCGGATTACAATGAAATACAGGTTGACTAAGAATTACCCTCGGGTATCGGATTCTATAGTCGCGGCTGGAATATCCCTTTCCAGTAGGGTTGGCGGCTGGAACAATCCCTGTCCAGTAGGGCTGCAATGAAGAGGAAGAAGCGGTCCACTTCACAAAGGGTTGAACATCAAAGGTGCTCTAGGGTTACCAAAAGTGACTCACAAATGTATGGAATTTGTGTGAATCAAGGGTATGAATCAATGGACTCAAATACCATGAAGACTTAAGAGTTATGGAACTCAGAAAATCGTGTATAAGTCTTGAGAAAAGCAACTGCTGATCGTGGTTTAAATAAGGGATCGAAACCCTACAAAATCGGCTGCACGATCTGGCAGTGTTTATCCTCGCCGGATCGGTCCGGTCGATTAGGCAGATCGGTCCGGTTAAGTCGGATCGGTTCTTTTTTCTGAAACCGGATCGGTCTGGTTGGCATCGGATCGGTCCGGAACTTTTGCCTTCATCGGTTCGCTATAGATCCGGGTGTACTGGTCTCAGCTCAGCAGGCGGATCGGTCCGGTCCCTTTAGCCGGATCGGTCTGGTGAACCAGATCGGTTTTTTTATCTGGTCCGGATCGGTCCGGCCAGGTCTGATTCCCAAATTCCTTCTTCTTTTGATCTTCGGATTTCGTTGATGACGATGTGATCTTTACAACTATTATTCTTGTAACGGCGTATGACATATCATATACATAAGGATGGACAAATTGTCCTTACAAATCTCCCCCTATGTCTATGCCGGAACAAACATAAAAAATCCGAATTATCAAGTATGAAATTTCCTATACAAATCTACCCTTCCATGAACCCAAAACTGAAAGAGTACAAGTGAATAAGTCTGCATCGTTTGTTCTTCAATTCTTCAGGAATCTTCACACTTTTCTCATCAGGGTGTGTATTATGGATTTATCAAGGATGTACCTACACACATGAGATAAATCAAATACCAAGTGACGTATCGAGTTTGAAATGAGATAAACATAAGCATAATTTAAGATGATATTCTCAGAATTTCAAAACTCCCCCATAATCAGATAATTCATTCTCCCCCTTTTTATGATGTCCCCAAATAGACAAATGAGAGAAATAAATCAAGCAATCAAGTACCGGGGTGACACAAGGCATAAAATCACACCATAAATGAACATAAAACAACCAAGTCGGTGATAGCGTAAAAGAATGGGTGTGATCAAAATTCGATAGGAAAATCAAAGCATACAAACATGACATAGGTGCACGATGAATATTGGATATTCCTAACGAAAGAACTCAAATGCTTCCTTTGGTGTAAAAGAGTGAAAATATAAGACATTGACTATATCAAATCTACAAATCAAAACTCAAAGTGATTTCTACACCAATAACGTCCAAAATGATTTTCATGCTTTTTTAGGACTTTCAAGGAAGTGCAAACCCGTTTTTCAATCTCCAACCAAACTCCCTCAGATTTATATTTTAATAGAGGTATACTAAATTCTCATACTTTGGAGAATTGATGGTGAAAACCTAAATGGCCCATATTTGGCATGAATTGCTTTTTATTGCCTTATCAATTTTTTCGGGCTCTTTTAACCTCTTAGGACCTCGGATATTAAAATTCCTCCATTTTTTAGGTCCTTTTTAACGGTGGCTTTTGCGCAAAAGATAAGAATCAACTTTCGCAGCCCCTCCCCGTTAGGAAAATATACACACAGTCTCACCAAAACGGTTTTTACATGCAATCCAATCTTGTCAAGTTTTATCGCATTTTATGCATTGTATAGACAGGATTGAGATGGAAACACTCAAGCCAACATGAGAGTGACACGTGCAACAATCAAATATAGTCGTGCATGTGTGCAATAAAGGATATAGGAGTCAAGCATGTAGGAAATATCACTAATTACATCTCAAAGACTCCAATCAATGTTAAGCACATGGATGAAATGATGTAGCCTCTCAAATCTCTATGAAACAGTCACATGGATATATGGAATGAAGTTGTGACTTGGCTATCTTAAATGCTCATCCATAAAAGGCAAATCTCTTTTTGAATTTTTCAAAAATTTTTATCAAAATAAAATCTTTTTGTATTTTTCAAAGAATAATAAAAAATGCATAAAAGCTGTACAACAAATCTATGGTACATATAAAACAGACTAGCAATAGGAAGCATATAATATGAACATGAAGAAGCATCCTATTCTAGACATAGACCAACCCCTCAGTCAACTGTGCAAATCCCCAAAGATTTCCTAAGACTCTCAAATCTAAGGGCATCTAAAGGTTTTGTGAAAATATCGGCTAACTGACGGTCGGTAGGAACAAAAATCAGGGTTACGACCTTCTCCTCAACTAACTGACGAATAAAGTGCTCGCGTAACCTGATGTGCTTTGTGCGCGAATGTTGGACAGGATTGCGGGATATGTGTATCGCGCTCGTGTTATCACAGGAAATGGTCATGGTGTCCTGTGAAATCCCATAATCCTCCAACATTTGTTTTATCCACATGAGTTGCGTGCAACAACTCCCGACGACGATGTACTCAGCCTCCGCAGTGGACAAAGAGATGGAGTTTTGCTTCTTGATCAACCAAGAGAAAAGAGCAGAACCAAAGTAGAAACACCCACCAGAAGTGCTCTTACATCCATCTACGTCCCCGGCCCAATCGGCATCCGAATAGGCGGACAAACGGTCATCGGTATCAAAGGAATACCAAATACCGTATGAGAGAGTCCCACTCACGTATTTGATAATACGTTTTAGAGCGAGTAAGTGTGACTCTTTAGGAGACGCCTGATAACGCGCACAGACTCCAACACTAAAGGCAATGTCGGGACGACTAGCAGTCAAGTAGAGAAGACTGCCTATCATACTCCGATACAAGGTTTGCTCTACGTCCTTGCCTGAAGTGTCCTTACTAAGCTTTGTAGTGGTACTCATAGGTGTACGAGCATGCTTAGCGGAGTCTAAACCAAATTTCTTCACTAGGTCTCTAGCATACTTGGTTTGGGAGATGAACATCCCATCCTCTAGCTGACGAACCTGGAGACCAAGGAAGAATGTAAGCTCACCAACCATGCTCATCTCAAACTCACTTTTCATCTCTTCCTCAAAGTGGTGAGCATGCTGGGAGCATGTGGATCCAAAGACTATGTCGTCCGCATAGACTTGGGAAACCAAGATAGCACCGTCATCTCTCCTGACGAACAACGTCATATCAACTCCCCCTCTCTTGAAGCCACGGGCTAAGAGATAGGAAGTAAGCCTCTCGTACCAAGCACGGGGTGCTTGCTTCAAACCATACAAGGCTTTCCTCAGATAGTAGACGTGATCAGGGTGCTTAGGGTCTTCAAACCCTTTTGGTTGTTCCACATAAACCTCTTCCTGTAGAATGCCATTCAGAAAGGCACTCTTGACATCCATCTGATATACCTTAAAGTGCAGATGACATGCGATGGCGAGCAGAAGACGGACGGACTCAAGCCTCGCAACAGGAGCAAATGTCTCCCCAAAGTCTACACCCTCTATCTGTGTGTAGCCTTGAGCGACCAACCTAGCCTTATTTCTGGTGATGGTACCATTTTCATCCATTTTATTCTTGAAAATCCACCGGGTACCAATAACATTAATATCACTAAGTCGGGGGACAAGTTCCCAGACATTGTTCTTCTTAAACTAAAGTAACTCATCCTGCATAGCGGATATCCAGTGTTCATCCTTGAGTGCTTCCTTGTGATTCTTGGGCTCGACTTTGGACGTGTAGAAGTGATGACTAACAACGTTTTCTAGTTGAGCACGAGTCTTGACCCCTAGAGTAAGATCGCCAACAATGGCTGAAGGATCATGACTCTTCCGAACCCAAGCTGGTGTGTCCCTTAAAACAGGAATAGGGTCCACAGAGTGTGGAAGAGGAACAGGTAAATCACTGTCAGAAAAGTCCTCATCCTCACACTGAAGGTTGGGATCAATAACCGTCGGAGGTTCGTCATCTTGCACAGTGACGTTTATTGATTCCATAACCTTAGAGCTCTTCAGGTTAAAAACCCGGTACGCTCTACTGTTCGATGAATATCCTAGCAATATTCCCTCGTCGCTCCGGGAGTCAAACTTTCCTAATTGCTCTCTATCCCGTAGGATGTAGCATTTACTCCCAAAGACACGGAAATATGCCATGTTGGGTTTCTTGCCTGTCCACAATTCATAAGGTGTCTTAAGTGTGTGTGGACGCAGATAGACCCTATTCACCGTGTGGCATGCAGTAGACACTGCCTCTACCCAAAATCTCCTAGAAATTTTATGACCTAGAAGCATAGATCTATCCATTTCTTGGATCGTTCTATTTTTCCTCTCAACAATCCCATTTTGCTGAGGAGTTCTCACAACAGAAAACTCATGTTTGATCCCAAGGCTATCACAGTACAAATCCACCTTTGCTTCCTTAAATTCAGTGCCTTTGTCACTACGTATTCTGTTAATAGTGACCCCGTGATGATTTTGCAGGACACGGCACTTGGTCGTTAAAAATTCTACAGCATCAGATTTCTCTCTTAGAAAACCTACAATGGAGTATCTAGAGAAATCGTCTACCATCACGAGAATGTATCTCTTACCACCTAGACTCTCCGTGCGAGTAGGACCCATAAGATCCATGTGAATCAACTCAAGAGCACGGGAGGTGGTAATGGAATTCAACTTCTTATGAGGGCTACGGATTTGTTTTCCCAACTGACAGGGTCCACAAATCATGGAAGTTGGCTTTCCAAGTGAAGGTAAGCCACGTACTAGGTCCTTTTTGACTAAACGAGATAAGTCTCTGACGTTCACATGACCTAGACGTTAGTGCCACAGATCCATAGGAGTGATCGTGGCGCTGTTGCAGACAAGTGAGGATTTGGGCTCAGTCCCATGACAGTTATCTTCTGTCCTCACCCCTTGCATTAAAAGTTTGCCGGCTTGATTATAGACCTTGCAAGCTTCCCGGTCAAACTTTACTGCAAAGTTATCGTCGCACAGCTGGCTGATGCTGAGAAGGTTTGCTTTCAAACCTTTGACGTATAGCACGTTCTATAGCTTTGGAAATCCTAGTATCTCTACTGTACCACGTCCTAATATGCTAGATTTGCTACCATCTCCAAAGGTGACTCTCCCATCATTATAATCCTCAAGATGGGTAAAATATGAGGCAACACCTATCATATGTCTGGAACAACCACTGTCAAAATACCACTGTGAGGTATTATGGTCTTTGAGAGCGATATGGACAACAAGGGCCTTTTTCTCTTTCTTAGGAATCCAAGAGTAGGTACCTTTTTGTATTCCCTTGTTGTTGGTTTTAGCCGGAATGCGGGGCGCATTCATTGATGGCAAGGTCATCCGTCGGAATTCCTCCATCAAACTCTGTGATGTGGCGGCTAGAAACTCAACACGCTCTCTCAGACTGGCAAACTCATCAGTCTGATGTGGTGGAGCAAACATACGTCGTGTCCGACCCAACTTATAGCAATTGTCCCTAAGGTGTCCGTTTCTTTTGCAATGGGAGCAAAAGGGCACAGTATTAGGAGGACCTTGGATTGCTTTTCTTGGTCGAACTCTCCTTCTTGGTTTTTTATGACGGCCATAAGGAGTCGTAGTAAACTCAGGAATTGGTCCGGGTGCAATTTGGGACGTGGAGGCACCATCAAAACCTATTCCTTGCCTGTCACCAAAACCTAAAGCGGGACCGAGGAGCATCTTTCCCATCTTCCCAGATCTGTCCTCGATTTGTACCTTGACTTTCCTAGCTCTCTCAACGTCATGAGTAAGCTGAGCAACAAGGGCTTCAAGTTTCTTTCGAGTCTCCAGGGAGGAATGGAGCTCACTCGTAAGACTAGCCACTTGTTTAGTCAGGTCCGCTTTCTCTTTCTCAAAACTGCACTCTCTCTCTTTAAGCAAATTTTCTTTACTAACCCAGGCAGACTCTCTCTCTTTCATGGCGGTGCAGGTGGAGGACTCTCTCTCTCTCATTTCTCCTAACTCCTCTTCTAACGCGGTGATCCTAAGCACTAGGGCTTTGTTACGCTTTTTAGTTTTAAATGATTCATTATACAATTCAGCGTACGCGCATTGAAGGTTACTCTCGTCCTCACTACCTTCCTCCTCTCCCTCACTCTCTTCGCTCTCGCTGTCGAGGTGTCCCTGTGAAGTAGCATCCTCATCGTCGTGAGATGCACTAGGAGTACTCACATGACTAGCCATGAACGCGGTGAAGTTACGCTCATGCGGTCACTCATCTCCCGAGTCCACCGACTCGACCTCACTGTCGTCACTAAGGGTAGCATTTAGGACAGCTTTACCCTTTTCCCTATTCAGACGAGTGGCACACTCAAACGCTCTGTGTCCCTTACCGTCGCACTCAAAACACCTCTCACTCTCTTTAGGGGGTTCTTTGAAGTCTTTTTTTTCAAACTTATTTTTCTGAAAATTCTTTTTATCTTTGAAATTCCCATTTTTCTTAAATTTTAGAATTTTCTTGAAGTTTTTAGCAAAAAGTGCCAAATCATCTAGGTTAAACTCACATTCAGAATCAGAATTTTCTATCTTTCTAGATGACTCGACTCTCTTTCTTGCCGACCCCTCACTTTTTCTCTCTTGGGCTTTAAGGGCAATTCCCTTATCTTTTGGCTTGGCAGATTTAGGAAACATGTCTATTTCATAAGTTTGTAAATCTCCTACCAGTTCTTCCAATTTTAGAGTATTTAAATTACCCAAGGAATTTAGCACAGTGACTTTAGGTATAAAACGCTTAGGAAGGGAATGAAGAATCTTTTTAACAACTCTAGCATTTGGAATATGTTCACCAAGATTATAGCTAGTATTAACAATGTCAGAAAGCCTAGCATAAAATTCATCAAAACATTCATTTTCATGCATGGTGATGGTTTCAAATTGAGTTGTTAAATTTTGCAATTTTGATTCTTTAACAGCATTTATTCCTTCATGGGTAAGTTGCAAAATATCCCATGCTTCTTTTGACGTGGTGCACGTCATTATGCGTTTGAACTCATCAGGAGTGACAGACCCAGAAATAGCACTTAGACCCTTAGAGTTAAAAGACGACCATTTAAATTCATCATCAGTCCAAGTGATGTCAGGTTTCAAGTTGGTCACATTATCAACAGTCACGGTTGGAGGAGTCCACCCTCGTTCAACCAAAATCCAGACACGTTCATCAATGGCTTTTAAAGCCGACCTCATACGGGCTTTCCAATAAGCATAATTTGACCCGTCAAAAATAGGCATTTTATAATATGACTTCTCCATTTGAACACGCTCTTTTCAAAAATCAATTTATTTCAGAAATTGATATCTTTTAGAAAAATTTTGCGGAAGTAAGGAATACGCAATAGAATGGCGTAACCTGCTCTGATACCAATTTGAAAGAGTTGGCTCTTGCGTTCAATTAAGAAATAATATAATAAATACCATTTTTAACCCAAATTAACCCTAAGCATGCAACTAGGTGTGATTGAAAGAATATGAAATCATGCACAAGATATTCAACACACAAAGTTTAAGGAAAAATCCCCCACAGGGGCAAAACCATTTGTATATCACTATAATTTGTAAAAGACGGTTTACAATCGGATTACAATGAAATAAAGGTTGACTAAGAATTACCCTCGGGTATCGGATTCTATAGTCGCGGCTGGAATATCCCTTTCCAGTAGGGTTGGCGGCTGGAACAATCCCTGTCCAGTAGGGCTGCAATGAAGAGGAAGAAGCGGTCCACTTCACAAAGGGTTGAACATCAATGGTGTTCTAGGGTTACCAAAAGTGACTCACAAATGTATGGAATTTGTGTGAATCAAGGGTATGAATCAATGGACTCAAATACCATGAAGACTTAAGAGTTATGGAACTCAGAAAATCGTGTATAAGTCTTGAGAAAACCAACTGCTGATCGTGGTTTAAATAAGGGATCGAAACCCTACAAAATCGGCTGCACGATCTGGCAGTGTTTATCCTCACCGGATCGGTCCGGTTAAGTCAGATCGGTTCTTTTTTCTGAAACCGGATCGGTCTGGTTGGCATCGGATCAGTCCGGAACTTTTGCCTTCATCGGTTCGCTATGGATTCGGGTGTACTGGTCTCAGCTCAGCAGGCGGATCAGTCCGGTCCCTTTAGCCGGATCGGTCTGGTGAACCGGATCGGTTCTTTTATCTGGTCCAGATCGGTCCGGCCAGGTCTGATTCCCAAATTCCTTCTTCTTTTGATCTTCGGATTTCGTTGATGACGATGTGATCTTTACAACTATCATTCTTGTAACGGCGTTTGACATATCATATACATAAGGATGGACAAATTGTCCTTACATATACACTTTCCATACCTTTGTTTGGAATGTTACTTGGGATTGAATGATGTTGTTGTCATGTCGGTTTCAATTTAGGCATATGAGAGTTTGAAAAGTAAAGAGAAAGCAAAAAGCAAAAGAAAACAAAAGAGAAAATGAGAAAAAGAAGAAAAGAAAAGAAAGAGAAAGTTGTAAATGTTGTGTATATTGTTCAATAAGCTTTGATTACTCTCCCCGATGATATATCTAATGCCGTTTTGGAAGTTATTTTCCAATTTTGATATTGCCCGCATTTTCCCATTATCTCGAGTTTTCATCCCGAACACTTTGAATCCGTACATACATATCCTTCACTTCGTACCCTAGCCTAGCCTACATTACAACCCTAGTAAAGTCCTATGTGATCTTAGATGTAATTTAAAAGTCATAATAGTTTTGATAATCTGTAAAAATGCATTTCGCCTCTTTTAGTGTGCGGTATCCTTTCATTGAGATTGCAGTTTTTCATTTTATAGCTAGCGTTCTTCATTTGTGACATGTGTGCGGCCTAATTTCCATTTCCATTTACTCCTTATGCCCGCATGTTCCGTGTGTTACCTCCCTATTTCGAGTGAATTCACTTGATGAGGGTAATGCCAGTGAGGATTGAATGTATGCTTGCTCTAACATTTACCCGGTTTATATAAATTTTTCGCCAAATCATACTTTACATGTGCTCACTCCCCTCCAACATTTTAAGGTTTCAATTTTATGAGGTGCATTTTATAATATTAATGATTTGGACATTTGTTTGAATTCATTCAATGTGCTAATAATGCGTACGAAATCCTTTTCGCCAATTTTGGGCTTGTCGCTTGTTGGGTTGGGCAAATTTTGAGGAAATCATGTGATGTTTGTGGGTATCATCCCTGAAAACCATTCTAGCACTTTTACGGTCCTAATATCTATATTTATGCTCATTAATCGAATAATCTTAGATTTGGATAGATACATGTTTTGCAGGGGTTAATTGTGCTTTTGTAGGTATTGGAACGCTAAAAGTGAGGATTCGTTACATTTCGGAGAAGTTCTGTCGTCGGATGCTACTTCAAGGACATTTTAGTCAATTCACATTTCATCTTCGGATCATGAAATTTCCACGGATGTGTAGTTCATCTAGCAAGCTTTATGTGGCCACAAACGGTGCACGATTGCGAATCTAGACGGTGAAGTTATAGCCATTTTCATAATGGACTTTTTCCCCCTCATCATGGACCAAAGGATTCCTAAAAACAGAGTACCAGTCGATCGCGTCCCCGGGACCGGTCAACCACGGTTTGGGTTTTTTTCGTGGGAAGGAGACAGTGCACTTATACTAGAAGGACCGATCGATCGCGCCCCTGTGACCGGTCGACCGGTGATTGCAGATATTTTGGGATATTTTCTTGTCTTTTCTTTTTCCTTTATTTTCTTTCCCACTTACTATATAAACCAAATTTTGGTTTCTATTTCAGATATAAGGAGTTAAAATAGGTTTTAGATAGTTGTAGGTTAGGGTTTGGGTTGTTGGAGAGTTCATCTTTCTTCCTCATTTGGTGTGACAACAATTGGGTTTGTAATTTATACTATTCATATTCCCTTCCATTAATATAGTTGTATTTCTTTTTTTCTTGCTTTGTTAATTAGATTTACATGCTTTGTTAAATAGTTTACATTCTTTAATTTACTCACTTTCTAGTATAGATTTATCACGTTTCTTTATCCCGTTTTTAATATGCTTTCTAGGTAATTTAAATTAGGTTGTGTTTGAATGGAACTCACTCGGGTTAACGCGTTGCTTGGCTTGGTGATAGTGTTTACGAGTTTATTTCGGGTGCGTTGTCCCGGTTATTACGCCTAGGAGATTTGACTGGGCATATCATGTATGTCCCATTCTTACGACCTTTCGCGCGTAATTTTCGAGATATTTGTTGACGCCAAAATCTTATTAAGCTTTTATGCGGATTTAGGGGCATGACAACCCTTGGTTCAATTAACTGTCGAAACAAGACGCATTTTAAATAACTCGTCGACCCATGTAACCATTTTATACAAATTAACTCGGGTGAGGGATATTCGACGCAACCTATAGTTTTACTCTCTTTCATAATCTAGTTTCAATACCTTGCCTAGTTAAACATTTCCCTTTCATGTATCTTTTTCCTTTTAGTTTGTAATCATCTTTTTCACTTTTATTTAGGAATATTAAATAACTTAAATTCTAGCAACTTGCCTCAGTGGATCTTTCGATACCCGACTTACCACTATGCTTGCCCTGCAAGTGTAGTAGTAATTTAGTTTTTTGTATAGTCACGGCGAGACAGAAAACAAAGACTGTGCACTTTACTCGGGCACACTTCTCGCGCGCTATCAGTTAATCTTCATCTTGATAAGGGGTTACGCCTCCCTTGGGATTAATATCATTTCAAGAACCTTCATCTTACACCTACTTTTTTGAATAAAATTGGATTGACCACCCCCTTTATGGAGATCCATCCACTCATATGATTAACTCTCTCTAAAAGCCCACGATCTAATTTATCATTAATAGCACTCCTAATGCTTTTGGATAACCTCCAAAGACACTGAACTTTGTATTGTTTAGACGTGATTACACCACCTTGTTCCAAACGTTTAGAATAAAGAATCTAAGAGTAAAACATGTTTGGTGAGAACCCCGTCCTCTTTTATCGTAGACCAAAATACCCTTTATTATAAATAACTGTGGCATTATGGCCCCCCCAGAGAGTGCGTTGTGCTCTAGGGGGAGAATAACTTTCATGTGTTTGTCACGGTGAACACGGGAGTCATTTTCTCTTATTCCACCGTGTCCCCTTGAGGTCAGGTTATCGGCTTGACATTGGGTCCATGACTTGCCCCTGGAAGCTGTTTGACACCATATCGAGTTTTGGTACACACCCATGGTTCTTAGTCTTAGGCGCTAAGCGTTGTTCTTCTTGTGAAAAAAAGGGGGTTTGTAGGTTATTCAGAGTCGCTATTTTATTTTATATAAAAACAAACAAAACTGTTCGGGCTAGCCTTTTTGGGCTAATCCTAAGTCAAATTTAAGTATGCGATTGGTCCATAGATTCTTGTTGCGTGGGTCAAGGAACCGGATTGTGAGTGGGGAAGGTTTTAGGCATGCCAATTGTTCTTTATGCTTCTTTAATTTTATGATTATTAATGCTCTTTATATTTTTCAATTACTTTTTAGTTTATTTTAGATGTGGTTTAAAGACTTGAGTTTAAGAATCCATTAAAACGTATATAGGTGCTTAGGTAGGAGAACAATATCAATGAGAGGTTTATGAACATCACTTAACCAATGCATGTACAAAAGAGTGCTTATGTATGACTCCGTGCTTGTATAATGAGTGGTCATAAGTATGTATGTAAGTGTGTGGGAAATCTTGGCTTGGATGACAAATGGCTCTTAGGGTGATATGTGTGTCCGCGTGATAATTCACGGCTTGAGATAGTTTGATATCTCTTTTGAGGTTTGAGGGGAGATAAAAAGGTAAGAGATGAGTCCATATTTATTGTGATGACATATTGAGAGATATATTATCGATGCGCGTGCTTGCGAGAAGGAGTCGGTATTGCGCCTACATAGTTCAATTATTTTGCACATTTTTGAGTTTTTATTGAGGTGTACGAGTGGTCACGGCTTTGAGATATTTTGATATCTCCTTGGAGTTAGAAATGGGTAATGTATGAGTAAGATATGGGTGCATCTCGATGGGGACAATACATTAAGAGACATATTGTCTAGGATCGAGCTCACAAGAAGGACTCAGTATTGTGCCTATGTACCCAAACATTAAGCATCAATATATTGCGAGACAAAAAAACTGGAGGGAGAAAGATCTAATGAGGTGGAGGGTCCTGGTCACCTCACGGCTGATTATCCTTCCTGGTTAGCGAGAACCGAGGGTAGGGAGATTAAGTTTGAACATTTTTTAATTGAAACCCCTAGTAGAGAAAGCTCTTTTCAACATTTACTAATGTGTTTCTTATTTATTTTTTCTTGCAGCCTAGTGGCGGTGCTCGGGTTCGGGGCTCCGTGGCATGGTTAGCTAAAGTATGGGGGAGGGTCCCCCTTTTGTTCGTGCTTTTGTGTATTCCACGAGATTCGACTTGTTGCTGGATTACATCTCCGATGTGAACTTTAGGATGAATTGGATCATTACTACAACTCGACGGGAGCACTTTCGAGATACATCCAACAGTTTTCACTTATCGATGGGGGAGGCGACCATGACTCCCTTAGATTTCCATGCTTTTATGGGACTCCCATTTGCCGGAGTTCCCCTAGTGGTAGATAAAACCTCGATTATTACCGACGAGGGTCTGAGGGAGGCTTTGGGGATGCAGGTACCTCTTGACGGGGAAGTATATGGATGAAAGGGCTTTTACTACATTCTTGGAAGAGGAGGTGCAAGATAGCAATTGGGCGGGTTTTCAAAAACCTTCACCCGCCCCATTTAATAAATGGAACGAGGTGGAGCTGGGAAATTTTATTTAAATTTAAATCCTAACCTGCTCCATTTTATAAAAGGATCAAAGCGAGGCAGGTCGGAGCGGAGATTTAAGCAGCGACTGATGAGCTGATGAGCTTATGATGGTTAGCTACTCAGCGGCGGAGAGATGATGAAAATCGAGAGAGAGAGAGAGAGAGAGAGAGAGAGAGAGAGTAAACAATGGATTGTTTTTTAGGGGTGGCTTAGTTTTAGTTTTTTTTTGTATATATATATATGGTTTAATTGTAATTAACATACATATAAAGGGTCTATATGTAGGCATAAGTAAAACGGGGCAGGACGATTTTATTTAAAGTAACTCTTGACCCCCCATTTTAATAAACAAGTTTTATTTTAAAACCCATACCTTCTCCTAATTCATTAAACGGGTTTTAAAATCCGCCCGATTATAATAATTTTAAACAGTTAACCTATATTTTTTTTATTGAGCAAGCCTATAGTTTTCAATTATTGGTTACCGCTAAGTGCTTATAATTTATGACTTAAATTTGATTTTTTTTTGTTTGCTTGTGGTATTTAAGAAATGATGTTTCATGCAAGTGCGTTGCTTCTCTGATACTCTTTTTTTTTATCTCTCTCTATGTTTTCAATAATACAACTATGTACTAATTAATGACTATATCCTTTTTCTAAAAAACTTTAAATACTTTATTATCTGGACCTTCCATGTGAAACTTCTAATCAGTGGATGGTGATACAAATTCTCTCTCTATTTTCTCATATTTTGTGACATTTTAAATTTAGTGGAGAATAATCATATAAAATAGTTAGTGATTTCTTTCTATGTTTAAATAGGTAGGTCTGATTGTAAACTTCATGTTGTTTTAATACATAAAAGGGTAATGCACAAGATTGGATGGATATGTACTTGTACATGAATTTGTGATATATGAAGTTGGTACATTTTTACCATGTATGGCAGCAAACTGGAATATGATCCCTTGAGTTTCTAATTTTTTACCACTCATACACGTTAAATAGACTAATCATTTCAATTCTTATACGAATTTAACTAGTTTAACCAATCAACCACTTTAACTGAATATTTCAAAACTGTGGAGAGGAAACTTATTTTTACTTAGATAAGAATGCATATATTTCTTCATAAGCCGATATGGGATTTAACAAGTATATACGACTACATTTGTAATGGGGTTGATGGGTTTTTAAACGAGTGATGTGGTAAATAGTTGACGGGTTATGCGATTCATATTTTAAATGGGTATGACAAGTTGTTAACATATTTCACGATTCTTTGGTGGCTTTGGCGACTTCACCCAATTATAACATGAAAACTTTAAGCCTATACCCGTTCTTGGTAAGTTGTGTCGATTTTAGGTCATGTTAAAGGGTCGTGCCGCAAATTACCACACATGAGGACAAAATGGGATAATGCCAAATGTTAGTAGTGTTTTTCCCCTTAGTGGACAAATTCAGATTTTATTTTATCATAAATTCAAGAACTTAATCAACTTTACAGGAAAAGGACATTCAAAGTCTAGATTCGGGTGCCACTGAGATGATATAAAATTGTAGAGTTCAATTATGAGTGTAATTTGAGAAATTTTGTCGCCATAAAAGAGAAATTTTGTAGCCGTGTCCCACTCCAAATGAAAACATGAACTTGGCTCATGCTCGACGTACCCGCAAACTTAATTTAGAGCATGACAACTTCGTATACGTCTTCTATGTAACACTAGATTTAACGAAACACACAGTAAAAAACTTGATCTTAAATTGGTTTGAAAAGATAAACTGTCACTTAATATAAATAATTTAGTGCTGATTTGTGTGACACCTCATTTATTAAACCAATAGGTGGCCAGCCCATTACTCAATAAAAGACAAGAATCATAAATGGTCCATTCTTAGCATCACTGCCGCATAATAATAGTACAAGACAACCACCAAGTATTTTAGAAAATTAATGTCATAATAATTTTACAAGTTTGATAAAAACAATTTCGACAATCCAATTTATAATAGAAGGTGGATATAAATAAAGACATGTGACAGTTTAAAAAATAATTTTACAAAACATAACCGAATAAGTTGTCGGTTAAGAGATTAATACAAAAAGGTTACACCAAGTATAACAGTAAATACGAAAAATAACTGGGGCAACACGCCCGAATATATAGACGGATCATAACTAGATTATCCAAAAGATTGAAGCGTCTACTACACAATCCTAAAACATTCGCAAAATGCTGTAGATCCTTGACACTAGGAAATATCAAAGCGGGCGTCCTTGCGGCAGAGCACCTGAACGTAATTAAGAACCAAACAAGAAAGAGAAATATAAATGGGTTAGGGCCCGATTTGATATGATATACATGTGAATAAAATGCATAACAGTTATGAATGTTAACATAAAAAATAGGTTAGGTTCGCCCTTCATTATAAAAATCATCCTCACCTCTCATCTAAGTGCACACCTTAGCGCCATGACATTTCATTATAAGTCAAACTATCTATCTAATTAAGAGAAATAACCTAATTCCATTTAACATGCTGAATTTATAATTTCATAAAATATAACTTCACAAGTCCATTTATCATTGGGGATCATATGCCATAAGGTTGATTTATAGATTCATTAACTCATAGATATAAAATGCCATATTCGTGAGAACAATTACAATTCATAACATAAAGGTTCTAAGACCATCCTTCCGAGAGTCACCCCACTGGATGCGCCCCTAAATGCTATCATCTTCCAGGGCTTACCATAAAGACCACCTGGTCAACCTAAATCGCGACGCGTGGGAAGCTTCCATATACCTTCGACAGTGAGTCATAAACATACCCGGAATTACCTCACTTCGAATAAAACAATCATACAATACAACCACTGGTCCTATGGCCGAGGACTATATTCTCCCTGCATAACTAGCCAGGGGATTTACCTCATTCGCGTAACTTCTCTTATGATAGCATTTAGAGAGGTATGTATGTGCATGCCATAATAACAAGATATGCCAATTAAAAATTATACGTTTCTTATTTTCGAAACCATCTGTGCATAACGATATAAGCTACAAAGTATAATTACCTTTATACTGGCCTCGAAAAGTTCACAACAACACTACCCAACTCTCCCCTAGTCCTAGACTCGCGTACTAGATGAAATGAGACATTTTCTTTTAAATAGACCCCAAAATAAGACCGAATACCCCCTTACTAACCTAGGGTATTAATCCTCCTTATCTAAGACACTAATACTCTTTATTACTTCATATTATAATGTTCCTAAGCCTCAAACCTAAAAGAAAATGAGTAGAAACTAAGTTGGAAAATTCTTATAAAACAATAAGATTTCGAATGGATTTGCCTAGGGGCCGAATCGATTCACCCCTGAAAAGGAGCGAATCAATTCGGCTGAGAAAGCTAACCTTCTGTCTAAGCCCAAATCGATTCGGCCTTAACCTAAATCGATTCGGTTTATCAGACCTATAGCGACCATTTTAGCGAATCGATTCGCTGAGGAGGGCGAATCGATTCGCCCTGGTCAGATTGCCCAGTTATGGCTACAGGGTAATATAAACCCTAAATCCCCAAATCTCTTTTCTTCCATCTAACCAAACATCATCCATTAATAACTTCACCAAATCATTTCTACTCAACAACCCACTAATATATTCAATTCTAATCATGCCTAAGGGTTTAAACACCAAAATCTCCTATAACCATTTTTGGTTCAAACTCAAGAACACAAACTATAAATGCAATTCATTCAACACAAATAATATACTTATGCAAGTTTAGAAACTTGCCTCAAGATTGTAGTCTCGTATTCTTCCTCGTTGCAATAATTTCCGGGCTTGAGATGGCAATTCTCCTCTTTCTCTTTTCTTTCTCCCAAGCTCTCTATTCTCTCTAACTCTCTAGGTTTAGAAATACACAAATGAGCTATAAATGCTCTGGAAAGACTTAAATGCCTCAAATACATTAAGTCCAACATTAAATGCTATTACATACTTAAAATGACTCGTAACATCATAATTATGTTATAACTAGTTAAAAGTACTCCGGAACCCAAAAACAGAACTGGCACTTATTTTGACTATC
Organism: Sambucus nigra; assembly: GCA_949130495.1. NCBI lineage: Eukaryota > Viridiplantae > Streptophyta > Magnoliopsida > Dipsacales > Adoxaceae > Sambucus > Sambucus nigra. The sequence continues at coordinate 124,933 of CASBWL010000435.1, forward strand.
TCAACCATTTCCTGACTAACCGTGCCCTCTAAACTGGCATCTGGGATATCGTTCATTATTTCATGTTCCAACGTCATATTAACTCTTTAATAATAACCCGATTGGAATATAAATCATAATCGTCGCTTAAAGTACAACGACACAACAACATATAATGTTACACTATTTACATTCGCTTAACAGTAAATATGTAAAACTTAAATATGCAGAACTCAATAAATATTAGCTCATAAATCACTTAAAGTAATATTTACTTCAATTTCCTTTATTTTATAGAATTAATCCACAAGGCAATTTAGTATAAAACAATTACTCATAAATAAGGGGTATTACATACTCCCCCCCCCCCCTACAAGGGAATTTTGCCCTCAAAATTTAGGCGTACCTGGTAAAAAGAGGTGTCGGTACTTCTCTCGAATATCGTCCTCTCATTACCATGTTGATTCCTTAGCATTGTGGCGTCCCCACTGGACTCGAACCAAGGGTACCATTTTTGACCTTAGTCTACGCTCTCTGTGGTCTAGAATAGCAATCGGTTGTTTCTTATATGAAATATCGGGTTATAACTCGATATCATCCAATGGCATGTGCCAATGAGCTCCCTCGCATCTTTTACACTTCTTCAAAGATGAAACATGGAACACGTCATGAATTTTTTGTAGGTGTTCCGACAAAGCAAGTTGATATACTACGAGGCCTACCTTTGCAATAACGGGAAAAGGGCCTATATAGTGCGGCGTAAGTTTGCCTTTATTCTTGAATTGCATTATACCCTTCATCAGGGATACCCTTAGTAAAACTTTATCCCCCACTTCCAATTCCACATGCCTCCGATTCGTGTCGGCATAGCTCTTCTGGCAATCTTGTACAATTCATATGCGGTTTCGAATAAGTTCAATCTTCGAGGGGTATCTTAGATCATTTCAGGTCCAAGGATCTTATTGTATCCTACTTCCAACCAATAAGCAGGTGATCGACATGGTCGGACATACAATGCCTCATACAGTGCCATACCTATTGTAAATTGGTACGAATTATTGTATGCAAATTTGACCAACGTAAGGTATTGTTCCCATCCTCCTTTAATGTCAAGTACGCACATTCGAAGCGTATCCTCCAACATTTGGTTGACTCTCTCCATTTGCCCATCAGTTTGTGGATGGTATGATGTACTCAACCGCAATTCGGTTCCCATCGCTTCTTTGAAACTTCGCCAAAAATGGGATACAAAAATTTTGTCTGAGTTTGACACTATATTGATAGGCACCCCATGGAGTTTCATAATTTCTACAATAGAGAATCGGGCTTAACGTGTCGTATTGAAATCCATCCGTACCGGTAGGAAGTGTGCCGATTTGGTTAAACGATCGATGATAACCCAAATAGAATCATGATCACTTTGCGACGTCGGCAACCCGATGATAAAATCCATTGAGATACTCTTCCATTTCCACACCGGTATTTCTAACGGTTGCAACAATCCAGTCGGTCGTTGGTGGTCCACCTTCACCAATTGACAAGTGGTGCATTGGGAAATAAATTCAGAAATGTTCCTTTTCATTCCCGCCCACAATAGTGACAGCGCATATCTTGGTACATTTTGTCTCCCCCTGGGTGTACAGCAATCTCGAACCATGGGATTCCGTCATGACAGTACGTCTCAAATCTCCCTCGTATGAGACTATAAGTCTTTCGTGGAAACATAACCCACCCTCAGAACTAATTGAATATGACTCCGATCCTCGGTTAACAATTGACGCACCCAATCTTGAAAATATTTATCCCCTCCTTGCGCTTTTACGACTCGCGTCACAATAGCAGGCGTAACAGTCAACACTGACACACACGCTCTTGTTACAGCATCATCTTGGCTAAGTTCTTTCCATTTGGCTTTCCACACTTCCGCTAGTTTCCCCACTGGTCTTTGACTCAGCGCGTCTGCTACTACATTTGCCTTGCCTGGGTGATAATAAATATCGAATTGATAATTCTTCACAAACTCCAACCATCGACGTTTTCGCCTATTTAGATCTTTCTGTGAGAATAAATACTATAAGGACTTGTGGTCCGTAAAATGACTAAATTTCTCACCCAGGAGGTAATGCCTCCATATCTTTAAGGCGAATACTATCGCGACAAGATCCAAATCATGAACGAGATAATTCTTCTCGTGGGGCTTAAGCTTGCGAGACACATATGTAATGGCCCTATGCTCCTATTGTAACACCCCCTAATCCTTATAGAGATGCGTCCGTAAAGACCAAATAGTCTACTCCCGATTTTAGCAACGCGAGCACAGGAACCGAAGTCAACTTGTCCTTCATCTCGTCGAAAGCTAACTGACAGGAATCATACCAAACAAATCGCACTCCTTTTCGTGTCAAATTCGTTAAAGGACCAGCGATTTTAGAAAAACCCTTAATGAAGATAATAACCCGCCAAATCCAGAAAGCTACGAATCTCCGTTGGCGTCATGGGCTGGCCCCATTGCCTCACCGCGACAACTTTGCTTGGGTCTATGGAAATACCCTCAGTCGTCACAATATACCCTAAAAATTGCACTTCCTGCATCCAGAAACCGCATTTCTCGAACTTATCATAAAGTTGATGATCCCGTAGTGTCTTTAGGACGAATTGCAGGTGTTAGGCATGTTATGCTTCAGTCCAAGAATAGATTAGAATGTCGTCAATAAACACTATGACAAACTGGTCTAAGAAGTTCGAAAACACTCGATTCATAAGGTCCATAAATATGGCAGGAGCGTTGGTTAGCCCAAAAGGCATGACAAAAAATTCATAAGATCCATACCTGGTCAAGAATGCCATTTTGACACGTCCTGCTCTCGAATTCGCAGTTGATGGTACCCAGTCCTCAAATCTGTTTTAGAGAAGTACGACACTCCTCTTAATTGATTAAACAAATCGTCGATTTGAGGTAATGGGTATTTATTCCTGATGGTTACCTTATTCAATTCACGACAATCGATACACAACCGGAGGGAACCATTTCTCTTCCTCACAAATAACACAATAGAACCCCATGGTGATGTGATATGCCGAATGAACCCTTGTCCCAATAATTATTGAATTTGATCCCTCAACTCACTCATTTGCAAAGGAGCCATATGGTATGGAGTTCTCGCAATCGACTATGTTCTCGTCGCTAAATCAATTACGGACTCAATCTCACGACTTGGAGGTAAAGCCGAGATTTCCTAAAAGACATCTCCAAATTCTCTAACAACAGGAATTGAGTCTAGGGAAAAAACGATTCCTTGCAATGTCCCTCCTCAACACAATACAAGTGCGTGCCAGAACCTCCCTCCGAAAGAGTATAGCCCCTAAAAACATTTCTTTCCCCGGAATGACAAAAACTGTACTCCTCCCATAACAATTTATCATAGCTCGGTATTTTACTAACCAGTCCATGCCCAAAATAACATCATACCCGACCATATCCAGGACGATTAAGTCGGCCTTAAAGCATAATCTACCAAGGTCTATTTCTACCCCTTTACAAATAAAAATTATAAGTGAACCATCACCCATGGAAGACTCCACACTAGTAATAGTACTTTTGGCAGACTTAAACAATCCCGTTGAATAAGCAAAATACCTAGTAATAAATGAGTGAGTTGCACTCATGTCAAATAACACTCGACGAACATACTTGTGAATGAGAAACTTACCCTCAATAGCTGGTGGTACAGGCGGTGCTGGAGGAAACAAAGCATCCTGAATATTATACACACGCCTATACTGAAGTTATCCCTATTGTAGAGGGACGACTGGAATAGGTGCTGGAGGTTATGGGTGTGCCTGTGGATTCTGAGGGCCACTAGGAAACTGTCCCCCATTCAACTGTGGACAAGTTCTCCTCATGTGATCCTGCTCATCGCATTGAAAATAACGGCCCGTAAAATTTTCCAAATGTCATCCTCGATTGTTGTTCCGAAACTGCCCCGTACCTTGGCCCTAATGGTCTCGACCTTTATTATTCTCTCTGCCTGCTTTTCCCCATAGACCTAACTGCTGCTGCTGAGTACCCTGACCATGCCTAAAACTACCCCCGTCCAAGTTGAAACCCCCAAAGAATTATTTCTTTTCCGAGTCCCCTTATTGGAGGTCCCACTCTTCTGCTTATTCCCCGACTACTATGGTGGTGATATTTCCCCACCAACATTATTTCCTCCTTGTTTACTAGCTTGAACCGAATCTCCAATCTTCTTACTCCCCTTCAAATGAAGGTGGTGATCCTGGCAATGGAGTAAAGCTGCATTCATAACATCGCCAAATGTCTGCAAAGCAGGGTTCCCCAACAGGTGCTACCTTATCCTCCAATTCAAACCCCCGATAAATTTTAAAATCCTCCTTTCTTCTGGAATTACTTCATCCGACAAAAAGTTTGCCAAACGAGTAAATTCCACTTCATATTTCGCCACTGATCGCTCCCCTTGGACATCATCCTGAAGCTTCCTCTTCATCTCCTTCTGGATTGCTGGAGGAAAATACTTTCGATGAAACAGAACCCAGAATTCTGAGATAGTCATGATATCCCTTTGTTCTGGAGTTGTCACCGACTCCCACCGTTGTAGGGATTCTCCTATGAGTTTAAAAGTGGTGCGAATCTGTTTCTGCTCCCATTTGCATTCCAACATTCGAAGATGGCGTTGAATATCTTTCTTCCATTGATTTTCCATAATCACGTCAACGCCACCTTGAAATTCTGGAGGGTGACCTTTCAGGAAGGATTCTCTAACTCTTTCCCATGCAGAGGGTCCCATATGGGCTTGAACCACCGGTGTGGCCGGTTGTTGGGCTTTTGGAAGTTATTGTGCCATATCGGTCATTACAACGTTGACTGCTTGGGCAACAAAATTAGCAACCTCCGTCGCATTCATCGTTCCCTGTGGTGGTGGGGGCTTAACATCCTCTGTAACTCGCTTTACCCTTGTCGGGCGACCTCGTTTGGGTGGCATTTGAGATAAAAAGTAATTGAATCAGAATACATCTAAAACAATTTATCCTTGCAGAAGATCGCAAACACGCATAAACAAAACAGTCCTAGCAATAAGGCTCTATATCAAAGAACGCTACGATATAACGTGATAAGTCCGCATAGATCCTAAGGACTCTAGAACCTGATGCTCTTATACCATCTGTGACACCCTGCTTATTAAAATAAGAGGTGGCCAACCCATTACTCAATAAAAGACAGGAATTATAAATGGTCCATTCTTAGCATCACTATCACATAATGATAGTACAAGATAACCACCAAGTATTTTAGAAAACGGATCTCATAATAATTTAACAAGTTTGATAAAAACAATTTCGACAATCCAATTTATAATAGAAGGTCGATATAAATAAAGACATGTGATAGTTTAAATAACAATTTAACAAAACATAACCGAATAAGTTGTCGGCTAATAGACTAATACAAAAAGGTTACACCAAGTATTACTGTAAATATGAATAATAGCTGGGGTAACACGCCCGAATATACAGACGGATCATAGCTAGATTATCCAAAAGATTGAAGCGTATACTACACAATCCTAGAACATCAGCAAAATGCTGTAGCTCCTTGACACTAGGAAGGAAAGATCAAAGCAGGCGTCCTTACGGTGGAGCACCTGAACATAATTAAGAACCACACAAGGAAGAGAAATATGAACGAGTGAGGGCCCGGTTTGATATGATATACGTGTGAATAAAATGCATAAAAATTATGAATGCTAACATCATAAACATGTTAGGTTCGCTCTTCATTATAAGAATCATCCTCACCTCTCATCTAAGTGCAGCCGTGACATTTCATTATAAGTCAAACTATCCATCTAATTAAGAGAAATAACCTAATTCCATTTAACATGCTGAATTTATAATTTCATAAAATATAACTTCACAAGTCCATTTATCATTGGGGATCATATGCCATAAGGTTTATTTATAGATTTATTAACTCATACATATAAAATGCCATATTCGTGAGAACAATTACAATTCATAACATAAAGGTTCTAAGACCATCCTTCCGGGAGTCACCCCACTAGATGCGCCCCTAAATGCAATCATCTTCCAGGGCCTACCATCAAGTACACTTGGGCAACCTAAATAGCGATGCGTGGGAACCGTACATATACCTTCGACAGTGAGTCATAACCATACTCGAAAATACCTCACTTTGAATAAAACAATCACACAATGCAACCACCGGTCCTATGGCCGAGGACTATATTCTCCCTGCATAACTAGCCAGGGGATTTACCTCATTTCCGTAAGTTCCCTTATGATAGCATTTAGAGAGGTATGTATATGCATGCCATAATAACAAGATATGCCAATTAAAAATTATACGTTTCTTATTTTCGAAACCATCTGTGCATAACGATATAAGCTACAAAGTATAATTACCTTTATACTAGCCTCCGAAAGTTCACAACAATACTACCCAACTATCCCCTAGTCTTAGACTCGCTTACTAGATGAAATGAGACATTAAGTTCTGTTAAATAGACCCCAAAATAAACCCGAATACCCCCTTATTAACCTAGGGCATTAATTCTCCTTATCTAAGACCCTAATACTCTTTGTTACTTCATATTGGAAGGTTCCTAAGCCTCAAACCTAAAAGAAAAGGAGTAGAAACTAAGTTGGAAAATTCTTATAAATCAACAAAATTTCAAATCGATTCGCTCTAAAAGCGAATCAATTCGGCTGAGAAAACCAACCTTCTGCCTAAGCCCGAATCGATTTGGTTCCTCAGACCTGTAGCCACCATTTTAGCGAATCGATTCATTGAGGAGGGATAATCGATTCGCCCTGGTCAGATTGCCCAGTTAGGGATACGGGGTAATATAAACCCTAAATCCCCAAATCTCTTTTTTTCCATCTAACCCAACATCATCTATTAATAACTTCACTAAATCATTTCTACTCAACAACCCACTAATATATTCAATTCTAATCATGCCTAAGGGTTTAAACACCAAAATCACCTATAACCTTTTTTGGTTCAAACTCAAGAACAAAAACTATAAATGCAATTTATTCAACACAATCATATACTTATGCAAGTTTAGAAACTTGCCTCAAGATTGTAGTCTCGGATTCTTCCTCATTGTAATGATTTTCGGGCTTGAGATGACAATTCTCCTCTTCCTCTCTTCTTTCTCCCAAGCTCTCTCTTCTCTCTAACTCTCTAGGTTTAGAAATACACAAATGAGCTATAAATGCTCTTGCAAGACTAAAATACCTCAAATACATTAAGTCCAACATTAAATGCTACTACATACTTAAAATGACTCGTAACATCATAATTAAGTTATAACTAGTCAAAAGTACCCCGGAACCCAAAAACACAACTGACACTTATTTTGACTATCTCAACCATTTTCGAACTAACGGTGCCCTCTAAACTAGCATCCGGGATATCGTTCATTATTACATGTTCCAACGCCATATTAAGTCTTTAATAATAACCCAATTGGAATATAAATCAGAACCGTCGCTTAAAGCACAACGACGTAACAAAATATAGTGTTACACTATTTACATTCGCTTAATAGTAAATATGTAAAACTTAAATATGCAGAACTCAGTAAATATTATCTCATAAATTACTTAAAGTAATATTTACTTTAATTTCCTTTATTTTATAGAATTAATCCACAAGGCAATTTAATATAAAATAATTACTCATAAATAAGGGGTATTACAATTTGTTTTAGATTTCATGCTTTCCTATTATTCGATAATGGAAGGCCTACCGGGTTTTCCTTTCCTTGAAGGAACCCGAAAACCCTCGTTGTTCTCACCATACAATATCCCCAAAACATACATGGATATTCCTGTCGAAATTCTTTTTCGATTTGGGCAGGTATGTAACCAAGTTGCACTTATCTCTGACTTGGAAATGGCATATGTGATACACTAGGGAGGATCTCAAGTCGTAACAATACCTAATTTTATTGAGGCCAAGATCGTAACAATAGGTAGAGGGGAAATTGGAATCCTCCTCCAATATCTCCACTATCATAAAGGCAACCTCACCATTAAGGTTGAGGGTGTCATCGTCCTCTAGTTAGGTCCTAATATGGATATATTAGGAATTAAGTACTTAATACAAAATTAGTCGAAGTCGTTTTTGGCAAAAACTTCATATCTCCTCCCATGCCTATACTCGACGATGATACATAGAAGAAATAGATGAAGATATAAAGAACTAAGGGTGCTCTGGTGAAGATGAACTCTAGAGAGAGATAGAAAGAGAGAGAGAGAGCAGTGGAAAACCATATACCTTCATTTATGCATTATATTGTTTTACGTGATATAAGTTGAATTTAAAACATAAAAACGTAGTATTATTTTTAATTAAGAAAACTCTCTCTCTCTCTCTCTCTCTCACACACACACACACACACACACACACACATACGTACACACACTGGTTTTTAAGTGAACAAAAATAATGAACTTTTAAATGAACCCAGTAAGAGATTAACAAATAACCCATAATTCCTTATTATAATTAGTCCACGCCAGTGATAATGGCACGCATATTTTTTAATGCACACGCATGACAGACCTTACCCCCACCCTCCCCCCTAATCTGCCACCTAGTCCACCTAAGCAACACTGAAGGAGAGAGGCAATGGTGGGAAGAATGATGGAATACGGCATCAGTGATGGAGGTTGGGAAGGTCACAATCTTGAAAAGTATCACCTGGGCAAGCCCAGAGGCGTCAACGGGTAAAGTTTGTCCTAGGCCTGTCAATAGGTCGGGTTTGGATCCGAACTCGACCCGACCCCAATCCGTTAACCCCGGGTCATAGCACTTTTATGAAATCCTGTTACCTGCTAATTAAATGGATCAAATATACATATAGGTAGACCCAATCCATTAAGGACCCAACTTGAAATCAATCTCTCTCTCTCTCTCTATATATATATGTATATATATATATATATATATATATATATATATATATATATATATATATAAGCATGTTTATATAAATCTATATAAATATTTTTTGTTTAGATTGGATTTTTTATATAATTTTTTAATTTCAGCTATTCGGGTATTCGAGTCGGGTTCTCGGGACCTTAATAGGTTCGGGTCTGGACATATTTTAATAGACCCGATGGGTAATTGGGTAAGACCTAATCCACTAAAACAATGCTCGCATTGGATATGGATATAAGTAGACTCGACACGGACCCGACCCATTTACAGACCTAGTTTGTCCGACATAAATAGACAGCGGCTTGGATGGTATTAGGATGGAATTGGTAGCGTCACTAGCTTCTTGGCCGATATAATTTCTTGTGCTCTGGTGCTATGGAAAATAACAATGATGAACTTTTTAGGGGGCACAAGAGTTTGTCGAGGTAAAGTGGGAAGGGCTACCAAATATGGGCCGATGCCGACAAAGGAATTTTGACAATAATGGGTGTGGTGTGTGTGTGTGTGGGGGGGGGGGGGGTAAGGCTTGTCAGGTGTGTGTGTATTAAAAAACACGCGTGTCACACGAGCATTCGTTGGCGCTGACCCAGACCAATTTTAATAAGGAATTAAGGGTTATTTGAATATTATATATATATATATATATATATATATATATATATATATATATATATATATATATAAATGTGACAATTTTTGACATGACCCAATAACACAATACGAAATTAATGGAAAATTATCGTGTTTGTGTATATACGAAATTGACCCGAAAATACGATCCAATTAACACAAAATTGACGACAAACTAAGGCCACAATTGGCACGTGATAATCTCTTTTAAATAGTGCAATTTTGCCTTTATCCATGCCTTCCAACTAACCAACAGACTTAAAAATAAAATCCTAAAACACTTCCTCATTCCTCATTTTCATCATCACAAAAGCAACCAATCAACCAAACAAATATCCCTCATTCTCCGATCGAACAAAAAGCATCTTTGGATATAAATAAAATGTCAGCTCCATCTCCATTTGATGATATAACATATAATTGTTTTGTATTCTTTGTTTATCTCTAGTTAAATTTGTATGTCTATAAAATCTATTTTTGTTTTGTTGATATAACATATGAAATTGCTGCTGCTATACATTTCATAACGGCTATGTTTCTTTGGTTTAAGATTTGCCACCCCTATTCACTTTCCAATAATTGAGAAACCCTAATCGTCTATTAATAATATTATTGATTTTTCTATCAAACGCAAATTATAGTAATCATGTTATTGATTTTTCTATCAAAAAATGGGTTATTACCCCAATTTTGATCATATCCCAATTTAATTTGGGGAAACTTAGGTCCCTCGCAAACAAATTTTAAAGACTAAGGGTCTGTTTGGCAACTCAATTCCAAGCCATGGAAATGGAATTGGAAGACCAATTTTAATTCCACGGAATTGTTTGGCAACTCAATTCCAAGCCATGGAAATGGAATTGGAAGACCAATTTTAATTCCATGGAATTGAAATTGGCCTTGCAATTGCAATTCCAAGCCGTGGAATTGGGTTACCAAATGGGCCCTAAAGTAATTTTGAATTTTTTTAAATACTTAGGTCTACTGATTATATTCTTGTTGAAGTCCACGCTAGTGGCATAACAAGTTGACCTAATAGTAAATTATCTTTAAATGTTTAAAAATTGTCAACAAGGGACCTAATTATAATTGCCCATTTAATTTTAGGGCTTAAATTTGTATGCCTATCTTAAAAACGAGTTTGGTGATAGAACATATGAAATTACTATATGGTTTTTTAGTTTAAGGTTTGCAACCACTCTTCATTTTCCAATAATTAAGAAACCCTAAGGCTGTGTTTGGTTATGGAATTTTTTTTTAGTTTTCTATTTTCAATTTTCATCTCCATTTTTAATAGAAAATTAGAAATGCGTTCATTTGGTAAAAATAAATTATAGTTTTCAAAATGTAGTTTATATAAGCATTGGGCGTGAAATGTAATTTACACAAAGTCATAATTTCAAAAAGTTCAGGGTCCATATCTAATTTACAGAAAGTCAAGGGGCCAAAGTATAATATATAGAATTTAAGGGGCAAAATGTAATTCTTAAAAAAATCAAGTTCAAAATGTGATTTATAGAAAATTAGTAGATTAAAATGTAATTTACCAAAAGGTTAAGGGTCTAGATATAAGTTATAGAAAATTCAAGGTCAAAATGTAATTTTAGGACTTCTGAAAATCGTGGTAAAATGTAATTTACCAAAAGGTCAAGGGTCTGGATATTAGTTATATAAATGTTCCCCAATTTTGTTCTGAATTCGTTTTTTTTTGTTGTTAAATTTGTATGTTTGGTTTTGTTGATATAACATGTGAAATAGCTGCTACTGCTGTACATTTGATAATTGCTGCTATGTATGTTTCTTTGGTTTAAGATTTAGAATGAGAAATGAGAATGGAATTTGGTCATGTTGCTGAAAACCTATATACTTTCCAATAATTGAGAAACCCTAATCTTTCTATCAAATGCAAATTGGAGTTTATTTTCTTCAATTCTTAATTAATTGCCCAAACCAAATATTTTGGTATTAAATTCGTCAATAATGCTTTTCAACCCTCCATTGAGAGATGTTTTTCTACATTACAATTGATTTGATATCTTTTAGTCTACTACTAAGTGTATATTTTTTGGTATTATGTTTGCTTGACTGCTTGAATACTTGATTGATTACATGCGTGTTGTGAATAATTGCACGATTGTAGATGGAATATGATGGGATGGGAGTAAATTTTGAAAGTGACGATGATACATGCAAAGCCCAGGGGATCAATGGTGCGCTTGACTTCTCTTTGTGCTTTTTTTCTTTCTTTCTCAATTAAACGTGGGATACTTCATTAGGTACTTGTACCGATTTTGGGAACATATAGGGGACACTGATAGTGTTGATGTACTCGAGAAGGATTATGCTAGGTAAAATAAGTCGAAGAGAACAAAGCATCATCATGAGGTTTTATAAATTGTTTCTTCTTTTTTATTTTCTAATTATTATATCCACTGTCAGATTTAACAACCATAACTGATAATGAATTAATCATTCATTATACCACATTTGTTGGAAAGCCTGGATTTAAGTTATTATTAAACAAAAGGTAGCCACCATCGGCAGGGAGGTATCGCAAAATAGCACCGAATATAGTTTCTACTCTAGTGTTGAGTTCTGTTTTTTAAATAATTACATGATTGTAGATGGGATCCGATGGGATGGGAGTAAACTTTGAAAGTGACGCTAATACACGCAAAGCCCATGGGATCAAAGGTATGCTCGACTTCTCTCTATTTTTTATCTTTATTAAATGTGGGTTACTTCATTAAGTCTTCGTACCCATATTAGAAACGTATAGGCTACACTAAGACAAACAGATTCTTGCCCGATATGGTTTCAAGGCATATCCTTCTGAGGCATATATCCTATACGTATCCACGTACCTGATCTACTTTTATTTTTTGGATACATCTTGGATACCCGAGGTGGTATGATGAGATGCTTGGGAGATACCACAGGGATACTTTGCAATTATATAAAGTATTTTTTTTCATATACTAAACTTAATTAATCATTTGTCTAATTATATAATAAAATAGAAATTTGTAGTTTAACACATCTCTCTCCCGGCGTCGTTGTCACTTTGCATGTAATAACAAAAACATTTGAACAATGAATATCAATTATAATTTTTTATTTTTATATTCTAGCCATATTGCTATTGCCGTATCGCAGCCGTATCATGTCCAATTTTAATAGTATCCTTGTGACCATATCGATACGATACATGTATCTGTATTCGTGCTTCCTAGGTGTTTTTGTGTGTGTGGCGACACCTTTATCTCGCTTTGATACATAGATGACATGCATTCACTCACTATTCTTTTTTTTATTGTTAATTTTGATCTTCAATATAAAATGGAACGACCATATTGAGTGCTTATTCATCTAAATCTTATACTCTAGTCCCATCTACTACTTTTGGAAGTTCCACCCCTTCTTCAAGTGATTCCATGCTCGTGTATAATGATAAACACATTCTTGACTCAGCATACCCGGTCCAGGACCATCGAAAATGTATGCTTTGCATCTCTATATGCGTATGCGTATGTGTATTTTTTTGTTTTGGTATCGAAGTGGTATATACTATTGTCTTCGTAGTACTGAAAGAAATGGCATGTCTAACCTTGGTAGTGAAATGCCAGTGGGAAAAGTATGTTTGACATTCTCGTCTATGCGTGTGTGTGAGTGTGTGTTTATTTTTGGTATCGAAGCGGTATGCATTAATTATCTTCATAAGTATAGAGAGAAATAGCTTGTAGAAATGACAATTTTTGTTTTATATGGTTGTACCATAACTGGGACTTTTTTCCTTTCCATTTAATAGGGATGTACATGATACAGAAAATCATGGCAAAAAAACAGTTGGAAAAATAGTGGGATATTATATCTAGGGAAAGGCCAATTCTAAGGCTGAGGGTTGTTGGTGAGAAGAAAGGAGAACCCAATTCTTTGATGAGGTGAGCCCCAAACAATTGATGTTGCATATTCAACATTCTTTGAGACAATTGATGTTCAGTTCCTAGAAGATAAGCAAATTTTGCATTTAGTTCATTGTTTTTTTTATGTTGTATAAAGCCCCCTCCCTCTTCAATTTTGTGGCAATTTTTTTAGGGAACGGGTTAAGGGGTTTAGCTTTTTAGGGTTTATTCATTTTGTAGATTTATGGTCTTTTTTCTTTTCTTTTGGTAGGGTTATTTATTTTTATTTTTTTTGTTATATAGTTAGGGTTTAGGGTCTCGGGGTGTAGGGTTTTAGGGTTTTTGATTAAAGAAGAGTAAGTGTTTGTTATGGCGAGGGACTTTTTGGATTAAGAAAAGCTTGGACTAGATGTCAATTAATAAAATGTCGAGGGACTTTTAAATGACCTGTTTGTTCTTCCCTTACCCCAATTAGGGTACATGACGCCCAACAATAAGTTGTGACCTCGAACACTTATTTTATTTATGATCTTCAGATGTTCGACTACATGGAAGAAATTAAGTATTAGAGATAAATCCCTTTTTGTGCTGTGACAATCGGAAGAATGTGTACAATTATGATTTTACCATTTAATGCTTTCATCTTTCTTACCCCTTCACTGAAACTACCTCTGACCATTAGTTATAAGATTTAAAAAAATTATTAGTGTTATATAACTTATTTAAATATTTTATTAAGTCATAAACAAGAAATTCTTTTTGAAGATAAAACGTTACAAAAAGAGAAGAAAGAAATATACAAATACATGGATTTTGTGGCCACATGCTGAAATGAGCAAATTCAGTTGTATTACGTTATACAATATTAAAGCAAATCGAAACCGTTAACACAAGAACAAGGATATGTGTGTTGAATGATAATACTCCAGCCTAGAAAAGATAACAATAAGGTAAAATTGATAAGTAAATAGCTTAATGTGTATTATAATTTCTAACTTCTTACTACAACTGATTAAAGGGGACCTCATTTTATAATACTTTTGGATACATCCATTAATTACCTACTTTTAAAGTCCCTAGTCAACCATTGAATCATTCCACTTAACACTGAATTCCATATTCGTTAATGAATGTAGGAGCTGGATGAATTCTGGAGCGTGATGATTCTTGGAACAAGATACCCTTTGACTACTTAATTACTAATGACTTTTCATTTTATTATATATTCTAATGAAATACTAATTTCCTTAAAAAATAATTTTCCTCAATCCTTCCTCTTCCTCCTCGATGAGAACTCGTCCTTGTGTTTGCTTGCGGCTCCTTTGTCCATGACATGGATACAAGTTTGAAACATTGAATGTATGATCAATCCCCAAATTTTCTCCAATGATTATTCGGTATGGCCTAATTTTTTTCTTGCTGAGTTTGGAATAAGTACCAGTGGGGTATCTTCCTTGACGCTGATAAACCATCACCATCTCGCCCTCATGGATGTTTTAGAAACGCATATTTTTTTTTCTGCATGCTCTTTGTATTCGGCATTGGATTCCTCGATTTTAATTATTTTTCTGGCTTTGCAATTCCTTCATTGTCTCAGCAATGAGCAAGTTAAAAAAAATGAATGGGCTGCCTTCGATACACTATTTCAAAGGGGCTTTTACCTGTGCTTTGATTTTAGAATAGTTATATGCAAATTCCTCTTGCGCAATGACTAATTTCCATTGCTTTGGATTCTCACCAACTAAGCTTCTTAAAAGATTTCCCACTCCTATTAATGACATATGTTTGTCCATCAGTTTGTGGGTGATGGGAACTACTTTATCGGAGGCCCTCCAAAAAATGTGACAAGAATGTGGAGTCTCGATCAGATTTGATGCTCTTAGGTATTCCTTGTAGGCAAACAACCTATGGAAAATATAGGCTTACAACATGTGAGGCATCCATAGTCTTCCCATGGAGCTGTAGGTACAAGTAACGGGGTGTACATGCCATTTTTTCCACCTCCCTTTGGTTTCTTGGCATGTTCGCCACCTGCCAAGACATCACGCCTCATCTTTCACCAAAAATATTTTTTCTCAACCATTTCGTATGTTTTATCCCGCCCAAAATGTCCTAATCCTCCACCGTGCATGTCTAAAATAATTTTTTCCCATAGAGAACAATATGGCGTGCACAATTGGTTTCCTTTGAAAAGGAATTCATTGTAAATAATCCCCTGTTGTGCATTGCCGCAACTGCTCTAAATTGAGCCAAAGAATGGATCAATAGTATACGATTCTTTGAAAGAATTGAGCCCAACAATAGTTATAGACATGCTGGTACTAAGTGCATCTACCACCTTGTTGTTGACCCCATATTTGTGTTTCAAAACAAATGTAAACCTTTGGAGAAAGGAGATCCATCGTTCATGTCTGCTTTTTATCTTTTTTTGGCTGTTAATATGCTTCAAAGCTTCATGATCAGAGAATAAAATTCAAAAAGTGTCGGACACGGTTTACCATCATGTTACCTTTAATAGAAAAAGAACATTAACATAACAAAAGGTTATAAAATTTGAAGGAATATCTTCAAATTTAAATGTTTCATGTTTAAATACACCCAACCACATCCACATGCAAAGACCAAATTTATTCCACTTAACAAAATTTAGCATATAGTACAATGTTATGAACAAAATAGTTATATTCTTAATGCTGATAATAAGGACATCCATTTTAATGTCACTTCACACATAAAAGGGATATCATTATTCTAAGCATTCACTAGGCACCCACACAAACAAATACAGTTCATATTTCTACTGGGCACTTTGGCATTGCACATATGAACTTGAAATGAACATATCCTAAAGTGAAAATGAACAGATTGTTCTAGGATGCAAGACAAATTCAAATGTTGATTTGACTCCCCACATTGTTTTCATACCATAAAAATGAAGTCCCAATTTGATTGTAATCTTAGATTACAACCTGAAATGAAAACAAAATTGTACCTCAATAATTCCACTTTTTAGTGGAATGTGATGAGTCAAATACAACTCCAAACATCTAATATAATAAACATAAAGTAAAGGCACAACGTTTACATTAGCACATATGAAAATACCTAAACTTATGGTATTTGAACAAAGGTCAGCTCTCTACATGGTTGTTTTGGGAGTGTAATGTGAACATTAAACATGAAAACATACACGAAAAGTTGATGCTAACCTTTTCAGTGTTCTCCATGATTACATTCAAAACCTTTCATAGACGAGTGCAATGTACATTCGTAGAGGAACAAATTAGTCACCATATAAATAAGGCGGATGTTAATTGATTAAAGTCGAAAATGATTAATTTATATAAACACGTTAAAACAGCAAAGCTATATTAAAGTTGAACTTAAAGCTTTTGTCACACGATGAAACAAAATCCAAAAGAAAGAACTAATGGTACCATCAGTGCAAATAATCACAAACAATAAATCCAAGTAATTAAAGCATGAAGATGTAATAAATAATCTCACTAGACATGATTTTATGTGGTTCAGCAATGGCCTATGTCTTCTTTATGCTTTTCTATTAAGAAGTTAGCTGTCCCCCTTTTCTTGGGGTGAGGGTTACATTTATAGAGGAGGAAGATGCGGAATCGTATTTGAACTTGTTCGTCTTGTTGATTAAGTCGCTGCATGAATTGTATCAATCTCCTTCGAGATCCATGCATATGGGAGTAATCTTTTAGTTCTATATATAAAAATCTCTACCCATTAATTATTGGGCTGACCCTTATTCGGATCAGGATCATTTGGCCATTTTCCTTAGGCCGCTTGCTTCATATTACATATTTCCCCCCAAATCTTTTCATCTTGGATGGGGCAGAGAGGTTTGAAAGGTTGGTCGGTCCAGGTGGTTAGTCGTCGTTAGATATTGTGTCCCACTTATACAACTCTCCAAAAAGAAACTGCAAATTGGCCAAACATTATTCCGATCTTTGAATCTCGAAAGGACACGCTTGTAATTACTCTGTTTTATCATGGGTACGCTGGAAATGTTTTGAAAATTAATCGCTGGTTGCATTTAATGAGACTTTTAGCTTTGTTCCCACATGATTTGATGTTTGGGATTTCACTAAGTTTGATCAAAAGTCTGTACCGTTATTTTCACACTTTGCTTCATTGAAAATGAAGGTTTGGAGCTTCAGCCTTTACATATATTTCCTGTAAGTCTTCTTCATCCTTAGCTTCATTTTCCTTCATCACTTCTGAATAGTCTCGTTCATTCTGAACGTTTTTGTTTCTTTTGAGTTTCCTTTCAGTTCTTGGTAAAAATGGTGTACTTTGTCAACGAAAGGATCGGGGAGGAATTTAGAAAAACATATTCGGTTCCTCCATGGGTAGTCATTGATTATGCTGAAAGGGGAGGGGGACATTGAAAAACAAATTCCAAGATAACTCTATTGAGGGGGACATTAGATCCACACCCTTTCAGTGGTTGAGGGGCGGGGGGATAAATTTTCCCTCTTTGGAGTTTTGTTAGTTTTTTTAAGGAGTCCCTGCTCGGTGTGCCCCAAATACCTGGTGAATCGTCAGTGGTGTTCATAGAATCAATGAACTGTATTGAACCTATATAGGGATCCTAGAAATCATATATTGTTAGTCATAGTCCCACACAACTTATGGGATTCTTTATCTGAAGGCGAGAATGTTGATAGAGTCATGATCGTCAACCTTCCTCATTCCAATAACACCCACCTCTTCCTGAGGGCGAACAATATCAAGGGTTTTTATGCCTAGAGAGGAGGGACATATGTCAACCTTATTTATATTCTCTGCACTCTTTAATTTTATTTGTTGATGCAATTACTGATGGTGATCTACTAGTGTTTTTGTCCAGCTCAATCGAAGAAGAAAGAGCTCTCTTCCTCTTATTTTAATAGGGAGGAATTCATCAAGGTTTGGAAGAGAAGAAGGTTATTGGTTGCAGGTCGTGATTATCGAAGATCAACATCCTTCCTTCTTGAATACAAGAATTCCACTAGAAGTTTTACTACTCTCCCTGCAGAGTCAATTACTGACGTGCCTCTTCCTTCAGAAAGTGAGGTGTCTTCCACCACCTCTTCCTCTCTTGAGTCACTGAACGTTGATACCATCATAGCCGTCGAGGAAGAAGAGATGTACCCAAATAAGAGAATTCAACTAGTCGATGAGGATGGTATGCCAGTCTCCCCTAAAGGTAACATTTCCAAGAAGACGGAGGTTGGGGGTCCTTCTATTCCAGTCCCTGTGTCGGATTCCCCCATTCGAGAAAAGAACAAGAGGGAGAAGAGGGATTTTTCTTTTGTTGCTATCAATCCTCATAAAAAATGAGATATCCAAAACTTTAGGAGGATCCACCAAGTAATGTCGGTGGCAAAAAATGCATCTTTGGTCCCTAGCCTGTTAAGGGGGGAGTGCTCGCATTCTTCCGCGAGGATGTTAACAAGTTGAACCATGATCAGCCTTTTGCACACGGCGCTCTGGCGTTGTCTCTGGTAAATACAAGAAACTTTATTTTGTTTTTAACTCCTCTACTTTGACTGGATTTCCGAGTTTTGACATAATCTTCTTTCTTATTTTTGCAGTTTGTGGTCGAATTTTTCACCATCTTGGAAAAATGCTCCGATCAATTCAGGGTCACCGATGATCTGACCTTGGCTTTGAATAAGTATGAAGAGGCCCTTATTGTTGTTTATAAGGACTATGAGATAGAGAGGCCAGCTCATTGATGGACGAGCTGAAGAATGATTGTGACCAGCTGAAGGAAATGTGGGACTAACTGAGTGTTAAACCCGACCAACTGAGTGTTGAATGCGACCATTGGTTTGTCGAGCGGGACCAACTGAAAAAGGACTAAACAGAAGCTCTATCTATTGTTAAGTATGAAGGCTATGATGAGGCCTTTGCCGATGTAAAATGCCAATTGACTTTTATCAGAAAGTCTAACTAAAAAAGGCTGCGACACTGCTTTGACGGAGGGGTTCCCTACCAATGACAAAAGAAGCTGGTCGGATAGAGGCAGTCGAAAAGGATCCTCTGTGACTAATGAGGGAAAAGTTCCAGTGGCACAAGAGCAGGTGAAAGAAAATGTTTGTAAGGTCCTTGCCCCATGTTGTTATAATGAAAGATTTTGCCAATGTTTGGCTTTGTCTCTTATCGCCGCTGAGTAATTTTCTTTTATTCTTGTAGCTTGGCTATGTATCTGTAAGGATTCTTTTTTTGCCGACCTGGAGACCATCCTTAGTCAGTGAATTAGTATTCAAGCTCGTCGTGCATTCACTTCTAAAATGACCAAGGCTTACAAAGAACTTCCTTGGTTATCAAGCTGAAGGATGACGTCAAAGACCTTGATGATGTCGCTCAATTATGCAAGATGAGATGCATTCTTTGAGGAGACAGCTCGTCGAAGCCAAAAACATTGGTGACATTGGAGCACTATTCCTAGACCAAAATATTTCCTTTAGAAAATATCTCGTCGAAGCTAAGGAAGATTTGCAGAGAGATGGAGCGATCAAGATGGGGCTGAGTCGTGACATACTTAAGCTCCGTTATCTCTTTAAAAAAGGTCCTCGCTCGACGTAGGCTTTTGGTTATAATGAGGGGTGGACATACGTTCCTCTTAGACTGGATGAAGCCAAACAGTTGGCGTACAAGCATGGATGGTTGGACTCTTTGGGAGTTTTGAAGGTCCCAAAAAATTCTCAACTCTGGTATGGGTACCAAGTTGACCTTCCACCCTGCAGTTATCCTCTTTTTGGAAGTGAAGAAAGCTAGTCCCCCTTGACATCACTCCCTCTTCAACTGGCCAAACGCTATTTTGCTTCTCATGAGAGTGGCGACGAGTTCAAACTAAACCCTGATGATGGCCGAAGAGCCACTGCGGCTGAGGTGATTTTTCATCGGAGACAATAATTCTACAAGTCATTTTGGTCTTCCACATATGTACTTTTTCATTTTCTGTTCATGTACACTTTTCATTGTGTGGATTTGTATAAAAATATTTGTGCAATTCTTTATTTTTTCATTTCTTATGCCGATCATATTTATATTGTTTAGTTTTACCTTTTAGGTAGTGTCGTCACATTACCTTAGGGCTAAAGAAAACTTTTGGACAAAAATGCACTTGGTTTAAGGGCCATCCGCCTGTTCAGGATTTTTAGCCGACCAAAGTTGGGTTTTACTTAGTGCCTAAGGACATGAGCGCCCTTTTTATTATTCTTTGTTAGTTGTTTTTTTAGCCTCTTTTATTTATCTTTGGTATAAATAGCCCAAGGGGCTTCTTTTGTAACACCTTTTTTGACGTTTTGATAATGAGCACCTAGAGAGAAATTGAGATATTTTCTTTTATTTTTTGTTTTTATTGTTGTTGTTGTGTAGAGTAATTTTCACGCTTTCGCATTTGATTTTTTCATCAAATTGGTATCAGAGCCTCGTTTGCTTTTGGATAAGAAATTTTCATCGAAGATTGGGATTCGGGTTGGTCTCATCAGGATGAATTTCTACATCCTCGTAAACATCTCCGTGAAACCCTAATTGTAGAAACAAGAAATCCTAGCTGTCTAAATCCCTCTGTGACGTCACCAACACCCATGATCACCATAAAAACTCCGGAAACCCATCCCACTTTAGTCGGACTAGATTCCCTCATCGAAGGAACCATCGGAATTCCCCCAGGGCACCAAATTATTGTCGTTGCTGATCAAAATAGGTCGGATAGCCCTGCTCGTCCTAGCTGAGCCTCCTACCCCTATCACCGACCCTGACAACAATTATTCTCCAACTAAACCCTCCGATCCAATTACAATTTCATCCCCAAATGTTGATAAACAATAATACTTAACGAAGTATTCAGAATTACAGTAAGTAGAAAGAAAACAAAGAACATACAGTTCGTGATTGAAACAATCATTTGAAGAAATCTGATTGAGTCAAAAGTTTAACTATTTCTCCTTAAGACAGAATACGCCCCCCTACAGTGCTGGCGCCAAATTCAATGGGCGTTTGACTTCTAGGCTAAAACGGTCATCGACTGTTGCAAGAAGCACTTCAAATAGGACAAAGGGAGCAAAGACAAGAATATGGAATTCAGATAGATTTTCTGGTGTTTAAAATGGACTGCAGAGGGTCCATTATATAGTTGGTGAAGGGATGCAAGTTGGTGGCTTTTCCCAGCAAAGGATGTGACTGTTTGAACAAGCACATATTTTTGTTTTAACGTTTTTAATTAGGAAATTAAAATGAATTAAAACGACAATGTTTTTAAATAATTAATTAATCTGTAATTAATTAATTCCTTTGGGAAAATAATTTTTGTGGCCCAAAATAAATTTTAAAGCTCAAAGGCCAATTAAAATTTTTTCCAAAAAATTAATACTTGCTCAAGAACGATCCATGACCCACAACCCAGGCCAGACTACGGTGGTGGCGCGCTCGCGTGTGGAATTAAGATCCATCCCCAACACATGCATAATGTAGGCCATCTCCCCTTCAAAGAGTTAGGATACTCGAAAGGCATCCAAGCCGTAGTCCCATAAGTTAGGTATATCAACTCCAACTAATCCCACCACTTTTCCAATGTGGAGCCACGTAACTTAATTACACCAACTAGCTTAAACTCAAATGGGTCTCTTTAAGTCCAAATTTCTCATTCATTATTTCACTTTTTTGAACAAATGATTCTCCTAAATTAATCTTCTTGTGATGAGAAACGCATTAGTACTAAGATATATCATTATTAATACGTGTCCCATATAAAATTGACTCCAAAGTTTGACCAAATGTGCTAAATATAATATCAAAATATCCAACAATCCTCCAAATGAATGAAATTTGGGAGAATCAAACGAATATCCATGCAAACACATAGATTTTCTAGGAAAAACATTGCATTGAAAAATGGTTTTGAATCTTTCCTAGTGATCTACTATCGAGCTTACTAGCCAATCAATGAATGTGATGTCTTCAATTGATCGATCGCTTGTGTAAACTGAGATAGTAGTATCCACACAATGTCTTTCCAACGTTATTCGTTCTCATTGTCGTGTCATTTTGGCCTTGAACACCCCCTGGTTTCATGAGTGTGCTGGAGAAACAACCTTCGTTATTCTCATAGAAGCGACCCCTTGTCACTCACATAGGTGATTTCTATAAAGAGTTTCCTGCTAATACCCCACTTGACCATTGTATTCAAGATATTAAAATCATAGTTTATTCTAATACACGCGGCAGTTTGTGCATCGACTCATCTTCGGAATGGGAGGAAGCAATTAAGATATTACTTCTCAGTGCTACTGATTCATCATAATTAGGTTGTCCATTTGAACCTATTTTTGGGGATCTCCAGTCATTTAGGTTGAGTTTCCATTAAGATGACTCTTTGGAACTTTAAAGGCTTTAGGTTCATTCCACGTGATGGCTCTCCAAGTATACCTTTAGTTAGTGGATCTGCAATATTTTCCTTTGACTTTACTTGGTCAATATAAATAATTTCATTTGAGAGAAATTGTCTAACGGTTTGGTGTCGACAACATAGATGTCGTGACTTGCCGTTATAGTTACTATTTTCAGCCCTAGCAATTGCCGATTGACTGTCACAATGTATTATGATAGGTGGCACGGGCTTTGGACAAATTGGAATATCCTCTAAGAAGTTTCTAAGCCATTCGGCTTCCTCCCCAGCTTTGTTTAAAGCAATAAATTCAAATTTCATAGTGGATATTGCAATGCAAGTGTGCTTCGAGGATTTCCAAGATGCGGCTGCACCTCCTAGAGTAAATACATATCCACTTGTGGATTTTGAATCATTTGAATCAAATATCCAATTTGCATCACTATAGCCTTCAAGTACAATGGGATATCAAATCATTTGAATCAAATATCCAATTTGCATCGCTATAGACTTCAAGTACAACTGGATATCATTTGTAGTGCAACCCATTCTTCAAATAGTTACGAAGGTATCGAAGAACTCTTATCAATGCTTTCCAATTATCTTTTCGGGGACTACTTGTATATTGACTAAGCTTACTAATTGAGTATGCTATATCTGGTCGAGTACAGTTTGATAAATACATCAAACTTCCAATAATATGAGAATACTTTAATTGAGATATACTTTTACCTTTATTTAAAAAAGTGATGATTTGGATCTACGGGTGTCCTCACTGGAGTTTGATCATATTTATTATACTTTTGAAGTATCTTTTCAATTTAATGTGATTGAGATAAGCTAATTCCTTGAGGGGTTCTAGTGATTTTAACTCCTAGAATTACATTAACTCCTTCATTTCAAATCTAGTAATCAACATTTGTTTAGTAGAATTAATAATGTTATTATTATTACCAATTATTAGCATACCGTCTACATATAGACAAACAATCACATGTCATGCTTGAATGCTCTTGACATAGACACATTTGTCACACTCATTTATTTTGAAACCAATTGACGTCATGACATTTGTTAAATTTTCGTGTCATTGTTTAGGTGCTTATTTCAACCCATTTAATGATTTCACAAGTTTACACTTTCCTTTCATCTCCAGGAGACTTAAAACCTTTTGGTTGTTCCATATATATATTTCTTCATCTAATTTTCCATTTAAAAGTGTCGTTTTGACATCCATTTGGTGTATTTCCAATTTATGTATTGCCGCAATTGCAATTAACATTCTAATGGATGTAATCATTATAACAGGTGAATAAGTGTCGAAATAATCTATTCCCTCCTTTTTCTTGTAGCCATTAGCTACAACTCTTAGCCTTATATTTATCAATGGTTCCATCAACTTTCATTTTTCGTTTGAAGATCCATTTACATCCTAATGGTTTTGTCCTTGGTGGTAGGTCCACCAATTCCCATGTATGATTTTGCATAATGGATCCAATTTCACTATTAATAGCTTTTTTACAATATGAATCTTTTGGAGTGGATAGAGCTTCCTTTACCGTTTAAGGTTCACTTTCTAACATATATGTTAGAAAATCTGGATCGAAAGATTATGAAATCTTAGCTCTTTTTCTACGACTAGGTTCCTCCTCAATACCATTTTGAGGTTCACTATTTATAACTTCAAGCATTCGTTTGTTAGAACTTGTTTCTTGTGCATTCTTATAAGAAAAGATATTTTCAAAGAATGATGCATTCCTAGATTCTATAACTGTATTTTTCTGAATTTCAGGAATGCCAGACTTATGCACAAGGAACCGATATGCACTACTCTTATGTGCATAACCAATGAAAATGCAATCAATAGTCTTAGGAACAATTTTCACCTTTTTATGTTCAGGAACTAGTACTTTTGCAAGACACCCCCACACTTTTAAGTATTTGTAGGAAGGCTTGCGCCCTTTTCACAATTCATAGGGTATCTTATTCGTTTTGTTATGAATCAACTTGTTGAGAATGTAATTTGCCAAAATCAATGCTCCCCCCCACATGTTTTGGGGTAAACCCGAACTTATTAACATTGCATTCATCATTTCTTTTAAAGTTTGGTTTTTTTGTTCCACAATCCCATTGGATTGAGAAGTGATGGGAATGAGAGTTTATTTTAGTATTTTTGCTTTTATTTTAATTTTCCTTTATTTTAGAGCTTTATTAGTTTCTAAGTATGCTTGGGACTAATATGTCATTTTTTAGTTAGTAGTTGCCCCTTTTAGTCATTTTAGGTAATAACTTGTTTAGCAATCTAACTCTCTTTATTAATATGCCACTTGCCCCTCATTTTTACTTAACCTTTTAATATGGAGAATTGAGAATAGAGATAGAAAGAACCATTTCATTTCTTTAGTTGTTGTTGTTGTTGTGTAGATTAACTCCTTCTTTTTACGCTTCCGCACCCAAATTCACATCAAATTGGTATAAAAGACATGTTTGTTCTCTGCGCGAGGATGATTATAAAATTCAATTCAGATTCAGGTTGGGATCATTCCGATTTCATCCTACATACAACAAGTCCCACCATTGAAACCCTAATTATCCAAGATCCACCCATTGTACCCCTTTGCCCCCAAAAAACCCAAGTTTCATAAGCCCTAACCCTAAAAACATTCAAAACAACACCACCACCAATAGGGCTGTCCCACCCACCCAAAAACATACCCTACCCACTCAAACAGCCCCAAAACAGCCACCAAAAGCCAAAAACGGGTCGGTCGGCAACGCCCACCAACTTCCCCACCCGCTGACGCACACTAAGACCCGAATCAGACCTCCAGCCCCACCCGATCAGACCCAGAAGCCACCGGAACACCTCATCCCTCACCCTAGACCCCTGCCCAACCCCCTCTCCTCTACCCTAGCCGTCGACCTCCCCAAACCCCTCCCCGGCAGCCCCACCGGCCGCTGTTCAAAAACCACCTTTGCCGACACAAAAAAAATGACCCACTGTCCAAACCGAAACCCCCTACCCCTGTCCCAACCCATTTCCCAGTCAACCCGAGCCAAAAAACCAACTGCCATGTATGTTTCTATCGAGCAACAACAGTATGGACAAGGAATTGGGCCGGCGACCCCTACGGAGATCAAAGAAAACCCGTCAAGCTATTTCGAATCCCTAAGGATTGCTACAGGAGGTTATGGTCCAAAAAAATATATTAAACCACATCCATTAACATATAAAAGATTTCCAAGATCATCCATAACCCCAATTAAATACCCCAATTTAGAAATTGGCTCCAAAAATGATTCTAATCCAAACCCTAATCTTTTTAATTCCAAACCCTACCTTCCCCATCCTCAAGAAATCCTCAAACCCACTCCATCTAAAAACTCTAATCAAACTTTTCCACCACCCGGACCACTTCGACACCTTGATCCCCTACTAATTTTTTAAAATTACAATTCAATCCCTATATTTTCCAATAATTACAAATCTGCCCCAAATCTATCAAGGTCTTACGATTTAATCTCTCCCTCACCTGAAGAATACCTTTCTTACAAATTCTCGTGGGATGGTACAAAATATGGCCTCGATATGAATGATTGTGCTCATTTTGACACGGTTAGTTGTGCCATCATCAAGGAACTCCAAAGTCTTCAAGCTTCTTGGGCCGAGATGGATTCATATCTCTCTCAAAAGCTTCACACATTGGAATATAGTGCTTATTTTGTTGGAGAGTATGAGATGTACCATCAACACCTACATGGATGTCGGGCCGAGTATTATGATATGGAAATGGCACGTGAATAATGGGCACGTGCACGAGCGAGGTATTTGGTCCCATATTTGGAGTACTTGTCTACCGGTGCCCCTCCTCCTACATACGTTGTCATTCAGGCACACACCGATGATACTATCTCTTCGGATATGCTTTACGAGGATGTTTCCGAGGCTATTGAGACCGAGACCATGCTTGTTAGTGACTCCGTGTTCCTTCCTTGTGATTTTTTCCCATTTTTGAGGATAGATGGACCGCTTGCATCCGATATACATATTTGGAGGCATTTACGATTGTTTACTTCTTTCCTATCTTTGGGATAGAAGATGTGGGGTATTTCTTATGTGATTTTTTTGATTTATTTGTTGAAGATGGTTGGGCGATTCGCACTTGTTGTCGTGAGGTGGCAATATTTGATTTGATGGATTTTTTCCCCATTTTTGGTCACGATGATGAGCTTTGTGATGATGGTTTTGTGGTTGTTTCCTATGAGGAGTATATGTTGTGTAGGGAGATCACAATTGGTATGGTCTTTGAGGATCCTTTTTGGGTTCCTTATAAGGAGCGCTCCATGATGCATTTACATGCTTCGATGTCATAGAGGCTCATCACGGGCAATTTGGATGAAATTTGGCATCAATGGCCCTCCCCGCGTCGATCTTGTGTTAGCACTTCATTTGGATGGACTAGAGGTGCCATTCCTCTTCATCGACCATGGAATACATTTGTCGTTTCTCTTCGCATTTATTTTGTGAGTCGTTATGCAGAACGCTTCAAAGGACGACTTCCTTTTCAAGTAGGGGAGCCCGCAGATGATGCCCTTACCAACATGTTTATCGCTCGGGACGAGCTCCCTCAAATAGGGGAGAATGATGTGAATGATAGTTTATTTTAGTATTTTTTCTTTTATTATAATTTTCCTTTATTTTAGAGCTTTATTAGTTTCCAAGTATGTTTGGGACTAATATGTCATTTTTTAGTTAGTAATTGCCCCTCTTAGTCATTTTAGGTAATAGCTTTTTTAGCAAGCTAACTCTCCCTATAAATAGGCCACTTGACCCTCATTTGTACTTAACCTTTTAATATGGAGAATTGAGAATAGAGAGATAAAGAACCATTTCATTTCTTTAGTTGTTGTTGTGTAGTGTAGATGTTGTGTAGATTAGTTGTTGCGTAGATTAATTTCTTCTTTTTATGCTTTCGCACCCAAATTCACATCAAGGAGAGTAAAGAGCGATAGTTTAGTGAATAATGTCATTCTCTAAATATATTTCCTTAAAAGGAGACTCGTATTCACCACCATTATAGCTTCTTAATTCTTTAATCTTTTTACCAAGTTGATTCTCAACTTCTATCTTGTATTGTCAAAAAGCTTCAATTGGTTCATCTTAGGCATAACATCTAGTGCAATCATCCACAAAGGTAATAAAGTACTTGATGCAAGAGCATAGGGACCTATCCATCATTTTTTCATTTCTTATTAATTTCTTATTATTTTTACCCTTTTTGTACCTTTAGTATAAATAGATAGAATGTCCCCACTTGTATAACTTTTGCCTAATTGAGAATGAGAGACTAGAGAGAGAAAACGAATCCCTTGATCTTTCTTTTTGTTTTAGTTGTTGTGTAGGTATCCTTTTTTTTATGCTTCTGCACCCTAAATTACATCAAATTAGTATCAAAGCGTGGTTTGTTCTTGGATCAATCATGTTCATTAAAGATTGGGATTTAAATAGGACCCATCCTAATGATACTCATACTATACCTAGTGACGACAATCCACATCCACCACATTCTACCTACGACCGTTCAAGAATTGCCAACCACGCTGTTCTGCCGACAACAGCTGTACAACCCAAGTGCACCACCGCTGCATTAGTGGGAAATTGCAACCCTAGGGAAGCAGCAGGTCTGCCTCGATCATCGACAGTAATTATCCAAGCAGCCCCTGGTGTGTTTGATCATAATCTAGCCTGAAAAATATGGAAAACCTCACCAGCAATCTATCCAGTCATCGACCCAACCCAAATATCACTAGAACTCAGGGCAGTAGCCCCTACCAGACTTGCTAAACCTTTGGCCGAGAAGACCTACAATTTTTCGGATGCTATACTATATCAATCCAACTAGAGTTTTCCCCGGGGTCTGTCTAGATCGATCACTGACACCTTTAACGCAGAAAATTAAACGAAGAAGAACTACCGAACGATTTAAGACTCGCCGAAAGTTCAAAAAAAGTGTTACTAAACCAAGATTCATTGTCCAGTCTTTTCAAACAATCCAAGATCCATCCTAATACAAACCCTAGCCAAATTCAACAATAAAAAAAATTAATTCCAAACCCTATTTACCCCAAAACCCTAACCTTAATAGACATTCATATTTAACCCCAGCAACCTCCCACCACATCACAAACCCTAATCAAACTTTCCCACCACCCGAACCTCTTTAAAACACTAATCCCCTACCAATTTTTGAAAATTACAATTCAGTAATTTTCTAAAAATTATAAATCTGCCCCAAATTTATCAAGACCCTACGATTTAATCCCTCTCCCACCCGAAGAATACTTTCCTTCAAAATTATCGTGGGATGATACCAAATATGGGCTCGATATGAATGCATGTGCCGATTTTGACAAGGTAAGTTATGCCATCATAAACTCTAAAGTCTTCTAGATTCTTGGGCCGCAATGGATTCATATCTATCACAAAAGCTTCACACATTCATGTATAGTGCTTACTCCATCGGGGAGTATGTGATGTACCGTCAACACCTAAATAGGTAAATAGGTGTCGAGATGAGTATCTTGAGACGGAGACGACACGTGAACAATGGGTACATGAACGAGTGAGATATTTGGATTGATATTTCTAGTAATTATCCACCGATTTATCTCCTACTACATCCGATGTCATTCCCGCACACACCGATGATACTATCTCTAACGAGGATGTATTTGAGATTGTTGAGACCTCGACGATGCTTGATAGTGACTCCGTGTTCCTTGCTTGTGACTTTATTCCATATTCAAGGAGGATGGATGGATCACTCGTACTTGATATAGGGATTTGGAGGCATTTGAGATTGTGGACTTCATTCCTATCTTTGGGATAGAAGATGATGGGTACTTTCTATGTGATTTTTTCAATTTATTTATTGAAGAAGGTTGGGGGAATCGCACTCACTATCGCGAGGTGAAAATATTAGATTTGACGGATTGCTTTCTAATTTTTGATCACGATAATGAGTTTTGTGATGATGGTTCGGTGATTGTTTCCTTTGAGGAGTATATGTTGCGTGGGGTGATCACAATTGGTTTCGAATTTGTGGACCCTTTTTGGGTTCTTTTGAGGAGCGCTTCATGACTCATTTACTTAATTTGATGCTACAGAGGCTTATCATAAGGAATTTGGATGAAATTTTGCAGCAATGGCCCTCTCCGCGTCGATCTTGTGTTAGCTCTTCATTTGGAAGGATTAGAGGCCACCTTCCTATTCATCGACCATGGCGTAAATTTGTGGTTTCTCTTCGAGGATATTTTGGGAGCCGTTATGCGGGACGCTTTAAAGGACAACTTCTCCTTCAAATAGGGGAGCACGGATATGATGCCCTTGCACTCACTTTCTTCGCTCGGGACGAGCTCTCTCAAGTTGGGGAGAATGATGCAAGAGCATAGGGACCTATCCATCATTTTTGCATTTCTTATTAATTTCTTATTATTTTTACCCTTTTTGTACCTTTAGTATAAATAGCTAGAATGTCCTCATTTGTATCACTTTTGCCTAATTGAGAATGAGAGACTAGAGAGAGAAATAAGAAACCCTTGATCTTTATTGTTATGTAGATAACGTTTTTTTATGCTTACGCACCCTAAATTACATCAGTATGTTTTTCCACCTCTAGTTTGAACAAATTTTAAATCACATATATCGGTGTGAACTAATTCTCATGGTTCACTGTTTCCATCAATAGAATGAAACCATGACTTATTTAATTTAGCTTCTACACACGTTTCACATTTATGTTTGAGTTGTTAAATTTTGGGATTAATCTTAAATTAATTAATTTAATCAAAGTATGATAATTAACATGTCCTAATCTACCATGCCACATATCCATAAACTCGAGCATATAAGCAGAAGATATCATATTATTATCATAGCTACCTTTAGGTACAACAATCATGGCACTCAT
The DNA here is from genome assembly GCA_949130495.1 of Sambucus nigra. Taxonomy (NCBI): domain Eukaryota; kingdom Viridiplantae; phylum Streptophyta; class Magnoliopsida; order Dipsacales; family Adoxaceae; genus Sambucus; species Sambucus nigra. Next base: position 155,812 of record CASBWL010000435.1, read on the forward strand.
TTTGAACATCCCATCACACATATATCCTTTCCTTATATAAATTCCATCCTTACGTAGCACAAATTTGTCTCCAACAAAGACAAACTTAAATCGTTTCTTTCTTAGCACGAAATCGGAGACAAGATTCTTCCTAATGTCGGGCACATGCAATACATCGTCGTTGCTTCCCCGAAGTCATTTTCAACAAAACTTTTCCTTAACCTTTAACCTTCGCGATGAAGGAGTTTCCCATGAATAGTTGTTCTCCATTTCCAATTAGTTGGTAGGTTGTGAACATAATTTTGTCGAAACACACATGGCGTGTAGCGTCGGTATCAACCCACCACTCATTGGTGTTACCCACCAAATTTACTCAGATTTAACTGTGGAGAGAGACATGTTGGAAACAACATCAGACAATGCATCAACTTTTGTCATGTCGGCTTGTGGTGATTTCTTCTTAAAGTTCTCTTGCTTTTTCGGCTTGCGACAATCCTCGGTCATATGACCTTCTTTGTTCCAATTAAAACATTCTCCTTTAAACTTCTTAGCACTACTTTGTTGACTTGTGCTTTCACTTTCATGCTTCCTCTTTTTGTAGAATTTGTGCCCATCCAATATTTTCTTTTGCCGACATAGCATGGTTACCATTTTTCTTTTCAGATTTACGGTTATCTTCTTCTATCCTTAACCGAACAATTAAATCTTTAAGTCTCATTTCTTTTCATTTATGCTTCAAATAACTTTTGAAATCTTTCCAAGAAAGGGGTAATTTTCCAATTACCACAGCAACTTGAAATGTTTCAATTATGACCATATTTTCAGCAATTATTTCATGAAAAATTAATTGAAGCTCTTGAACTTGGTTTATGACATTGTTTGAATTCACCATTTTATACTCAAGAAATCTACTGACCACGAATTTTTTCATACTGGCATCCTCGGTTTTATATTTTTTATCCAAAGACTCCCATAATAATATAGCGGTTTTGATTAGACTATACACATTATAAAGTGTATTCTCCAATCCGTTAAGGACATAGTTTTGGGAAATAAAATCCGAATGCTTACATGCTTCTTCAGCTAGCAAAGTTGTCTTATCGGTTTCATTTGGTGGTTGTGGTGGTGACGGGGGTGAAAGAAGAAATGATTTGTATTCTCCAATTTTTGTTTATGGATCCAAGGCTAGTCCCCCCAAAAGTACCTGGAGTGGATGCCCGTAATGAAACATAAAATTTGCTGTGTTCCCATAATTCTCTTTAACACTAGAGGAAACAACCATTTTGGAGTAGGAATTGAGAGGAAAAATCCCATCTTAGTCGGAGGTTGTGGAAATAGGAAGGCCAAAGTCAAATGGGTGAAAGAGTGGGATAATAGTTAACTTGTTTAAAAGATTGTTAGTGGGAAGAAATTGGACAAATTTTTGTCCAAAATGGAATAAAGATGAAGGGGTGTTATGGATGAGGATATTGTGAGGGACACTTTTAGTAATGTCTACATTATTGAAATAATAGCAATTGGAGTTCCTAGCTCTGCCCGCATTCTATCTTTCATAACACATTGCAAGTCCAATCATCAGACCAATAACATTTTCCCACTTAGCTCTAGTTATTACTAGCTCTTTCTCTGCTCAAGCCACACTTCAACAAGGATGTTAAGGCTTTACTACAAAAGTCTTCAGTCCTGATTTTAGTTCGATTTTGTTGGAATGAACTCGTATGTTTATATTTTATACAACTGTTGAAATGTAATTTAATAATTTTATTCGATTGATTTACATGTATTATAACTTTTATATTGTGTTGCGTCTTCGGTGTAATAAATTTTGTTGCAAGAAATATGTATCGAATTACCTTCATTTTGTTTTTAGTAACACATATATCAATGCATATAAATTGTTTGTATGATTATTGTGAATTTAAGTGTATCCTACGTTTCGATACACAATTTTTGAGAAGACAATACCACTTCAATTCATGTTTTGACAACCTTGGGGTCGTCCTAGGCAATGTTTAAAAAGGCATTTGTGACGTAACCACACGTCTAATGGAAACTCTAAAGGCACCACAACAATTTAGAGAGAGAAATATGACTAAGCTTTTACTCAAAAGTTTAACTCCCCAAATGAGGAAAAGGAAGGCTCTATTTATAGGATAGGGAGGTGATCACTAAAGGAGTAACTAACTACTGTGGGACTTATGCCCATCTATACAATAAGCTTAATACTCAAGTGTTAACCTAAAGGCCATCCTCTAAATTGACCAATACAATATGAAATGAAATAAAATAAAATGTAACATAAGAAGAAAATATGATTAACTAATATATGGAGTCAAAAATAAAAGAGAATATGACCAAAATACCCCTTGGATCACATCACTCTCCCCTTCTCAAAAAAGAGCTTGTCCTCAAACTCAAAGGGGGATGCCCTCCTCTTTGCCGGTCAAGATAGGAATTAATGCATGCTCGGAGTCAACATAATCATCCGGTAGGTAATCGGTCACATGATTAGAATTGGTCAATTTGATTTTGCATTGATTAGTTTATTGTCATATTATAAAATTAACGATATGTAAAAAAGTCATCTCGGGGGAACAAAACAATTTTTAACTATGTGAGAAAGTCCTCAAAGATGTTTTTTTTGAAGTTTTATTTTATATTTCTTTGTTGCTTTATTTTTTATGGTTTTATTAATATTTTTTTAATATTATTTTGCTCTTTTTTTGGTGAGGCTTACGCCTCAATATGTCTCGAGGCTTACGCCTCGCCTTGTTGAAGCCAAAACACCTCGCCTCGCCTCGCCTCGCCTCGTACCTTTTTAAACATTGGTCCTAGAAAGACATCTTGAAGGCTTCTAGCGCTTAGGTCGATTAGGGCCTAGGTAATGCAATAGATCACCGCCTATTGTGTAAACTCATCCTTATTTAGAAGACTTACTGATGTGTATGGGATCTCTAGTGACACATGGCGCGTGGTTGTGCCTACGGGAGAACACTATCCTTTTTTTTGCATTTTTAGTTTAGGGTTTAATTGTAATTTTCCTTTATTTTTAGTGGCTAATTAGTTTCCAAGTATGTTTGGGACTAATATGTCATTTTTTAGTTAGTAGTTGTCTTCTTTAATCATTTTGGGTAATAGCTTGATTAGAAAGCTAAATTCTCCTATAAATGGCCCCCTTGGCCCTCATTTGTATTCAACCTCTAATATTGAGAATTGAGAATAGAGAGAGAAAGAAACCCAATTCATTTCTTTTAGTTGTTGTTATTGTTGTTGTGTAGTGTAGTTGTTGTGTAGTTAATAGTTGTGTAGTGTAACAATAACGCTTCCCCATTTGAATATTCACATCAAATTGGTATCAGAGATCGATTTATTCTTGGTGTTCGTCAGAGTGCGTGAAGCGGGTCACGAGTGGAGATTCGAACTCCGGCAACCCTTTAATCGAAGGATTGATAAATTTCGAAAAGAGAATCGGGTGAATGGAACCCTAAATTCCATCACCACTAAATGAGGGATACCACCTGTTTTAGCTCTTCCACCTCCATATCCACCTCCTACCACCACACAACCACCACCCCATTGACATGAATCTCTGTCTTTAATTTTTCCCCCAAATCCCAATCCAAGAAAACCCACCACCCCCCTAAAAAATAAAACCCCAACCCTAAAAAATTTCAAGAACCTACAAACCCTAATCAAGAACCCAAGAAACCCTAAACCTAATCAAACCTAACCTACCCTCTGCCTTAACAGCTACTGCCTCTCGAATCCCACCCGATTTTCGGCGCAACCCCCCCCCCCCCAAAGCCTCCAAAAGCTACTGGAATCTTCACAGCCTCCTGCCGCTCAAAACCCTAGCCCCACTTCTGCCACACAGCCCCACGTGCTGCCGCCAAGCACCCCAGCAGCCCTAGCCACCCCGACCAACCCCACTGGTCGGAAAAACCACAGAAACTGCTTCCACGTTAAGACACTACCCAAAACAAAGGCTGTTCAGATTTTACACCCACTATTACAAGCAGCCCCAAACCCGAGGTACAAGAACCAATCCAGGCAGCCAAAAACTCACCGAAATTACTGGGGCCACAAGTGGTCAGAATCAGCTCTTGCCTGGTCGAAAATCACCCCAATGACCGCCAACTGCCATTTCTAGGCAATCCGACCAAGAAGTCCTTCGATCCGGTCACCCTCTTCCCTATTTAACCCTAGGCCAGCCTCCATGGTTCATATACGGTGCTGGCAAAACCCCATCCCCCGAAATAGCCCCCCAGCACTCATCCCACCCCTGTTCAACCCCGACACCTTCCCCGCTACCACCAAAACATCCCCCAAACCCCCAAAATAGCCCCCTATCCAATCAGATCTAACCGCTCCCCAAACCCAAATTTTTACCCGTATAGACTTTCTTTTACCCCTAGGGAATCTCACTTCTAGGGTTTGTCCTCCTACCCTTTTCATGCCCACAAATAACAATCCAATCCCCATCGCCTTCAAGAAAAACCAGCCCCACCCCTATTTTACCCTAATTTCTCTTTTTTCCACTCATTAATGCCCAACCACAAGTCAATTCAACCCAAAATGGGTCTGCCCTACTTCAACCAGATCTCACCCACCCTATTGACCTCTATTTCGGTCAATTTTTAACATAACATATGACTTCCATGAGAAATGTACCTACTTGGGATACATTTTTGACTATTTTCCATTTTGGGCCCGACTTTCTGTGATGTCTCCGTCGTCATTTCTCTTATTTTGCCATCATACTCGCAAAGGTGCGGTCGTCGGAGTTACCGTTCAGTCAGATTCAAGGGTCCACCAAGCCAAGTTGCAACCATGTGGCTCTGGTGTTGATAAGGCGGAGTGGTCGTCAGTTTTTGGTTGCTCGAATTCTCTAGGGAGGCATCGTTGAGATTTGGGTATATTAGCCCATTTGTTGAAGGTCCATATGGGTCTAATCGAAGTTCAACCGGTTCATTTGCGAGATTGGATTTGATTTGGGGTTTTTCTTTACTTTGGAAGATAACACTTGTACCGAGACGTGTTCATACGGCATTGATGACTCACCCTCCAAGCTTGAGGACCTTTTTCGAAGACGGGGAGAATGATGTGTATGGGATCTCTAGCGACACGTGGGGCATGGCTGTGCCTATGGGAGAAGACTATATTTTATTTTGCATTTTTAGTTTAGGGTTTATTTGTAATTTTCCTTTATTTTTAGTGGCTAATTAGTTTCCAAGTATGTTTGGGACTAATATGTCATTTTTTTAGTTAGTAGTTGCCTGTTTTAGTCATTTTAGGGTAATAGCTTGATTAGCTAGCTAACTTCTCCTATAAATAGACCCCTTAGCCCTCATTTGTATTCAACCTTTAATATTGAGAATTGAGAATAGAGAGATAAAGAAACCCAATTCATTTCTTTTAGGTGTTGTTGTTGTGTAGCTAATAGTTTTGTAGTGTAATAATAACGCTTCCGCATTTCAAGATTTACATCACTTACCATATCCAAAACCTTCGATTCATCTCTTATCTTATTTATCATGCGTTCCACTCAATAAACCATCACAACTACTTCTTTGTAATCTAAATTTGTTCAAATTACAAAATGATGCATCCAATTCGAAGCAAGTACTCTCTCTCTCTCTACACACACACACACACACACATATATATATATCTATATCTATATCTATATACAAATTTTCTTATATTAGGAGTGATTTATGATATCCTTTTATATTGTAGTTGATATTTGACATCTTGTGCATATTTATGCCCTGTATTCTCATGTGCCAATTAGTTATGCCATGCTATCTCAATTTGAGTTTGTACTTTATTTGTTAATTTTTTACAGGGTTGGGGCGGGGGGTGGGGGTGGGGGGGGGGGGGTGTCTTCTAATTTCTTTGGAAAAGGGGAAAAATACAAGATTGTGTGTCAGTTAGTTATGGCTATGTTAATTACAAAGGTTAATAAGGATTCTGTTTGTTTTAACCTTATTTTTCTTTCTGATGGTTTCTCTAAAATTGGGATCGACTTCCAAAATTGATGTTATTTGTTGTTTCTTTGCAGAACCAGAGCACCATTGCTAGTTGGAGGAGAAAAGGAACGGGATACGGTTAAATTTTATAATCTAAGAGTTGGAACTTACAATTTATGGTGTGTTGGTTTTAATAGCTAGTGTCTACTGTGTATAAGTTGCTTTCTAAGTAGTAGAGAATAGCACAATTTTTGGGACGTCCCAAATTTTAAGTCGTACTCAACAAACCAAAATCCACGCTAGTGAACTAATTTTAATTTTAGCCATTGATTGAGCGTATCCTTTAAAACCTTCATTTTGAGCGTATCCTTTAAAACCTTCATTTTTAATGACGACTATTAATTTTGAATGGAGGTAGTAAATATCACAAAATAGAACCACTTATCATTTTCACCCTTGTGTTCATTTTGATATATATATATATGAGGCCCTCTCCATAAGGACTCCTTATGATAAAGACCCCGGTACATACCATCTTTTTAAAATAGTAAAAAGATCAATTTTTTGATGAAACTTCATGGATATGATCTCCATGTTGAGAAGGTGATCTCCAATTTTTTTCAACAAAAAATTCAATAAAAAAACCTTTGAGATGATTTGATATGTAAACAAATGGTATAAATATGCATTTTCGACCGTTGAAAAGTTGGTTATCATCTCACCCACTTTTTGATTGAATTTTTTTATGAAACTTCATGGATATGATCTCGATAGTGAGAAGATCATATCCATGAAATTTCATAAAAAAATTCAATCAATAAAGCGACTGGTGCCGACCTAACATTCCAACCGTTGAAAATGTATATTTATACCATTTGTTTACATATCACCTCATCTCAACGGTTTTTTTATTGAATTTTTTGTCGAATTTTTTTTAGATGATCTTCTCACCGTGGAGATCATATACACGAAATGTCATCAAAAAATTTATTTTTTTACTATTTATAAAAAATAGTATGTACCGGGGTTTGGACCATAACGAGTCTTTACAGGAGACTTTCTTATCTCTCTCTCTCTCTCTCTCTCTCTCTATATATATATATATATATATATATATATATATATATATATATATATATATATATATATATATATAAACAGAGTGGGGGTATTTTTTTTAAATAATTGCATGGTTGTAGATGGAATCCGATGGGATGGGGAGTAAAACTTGGAAGTGATTATGATACATGCAACTACCATGGGATCATAGGTGTGCTCGACTTCCCTTAGTGCTTTTTTTCTCTATTAAACGTGGGATACTTCATTAGGTCCTCGTACCGTTATTGAAAATGTATAGGGTACATGGAGACAAACGGATTCTTGCCCGATACGTATTCAAAACATATCCGACATGTTTCTTATACGTATCCACGTACACCGATCTACATTTATTTTTGGAATACATCTTGGATACCCGAGGTGGTATGGTGAGACGCTTGGGAGATATGGTGGTGATACTTTGCTATTTTTCATAAAAAACTTTTCTTATATAAAGTATTTTTTTCATAAATTAAACCCAATTAATCATTTGTGTAATTATGTGTAATACCCCGTATTTTTATGCTATATTAATTTGGGGATTTATTAAATTTAATGTGAGTGAATTATTTAATAAAAATCCGGAAATTAATTATGTTATAATTGTTGAATATTACTAATGAGCAAATTAATATATTATATTGATTATATTGAATGTCATGAGTGAGTTAAATGACAATTTCGGAAATTTAAGTCGGGATGTGCTCGTGTCGCGTCGGGACTAAATTTTGATAAATAAAAAGTGAATATTTTATAAGTTGACCGTATGGTCGTTTTGAGCGCGCCAACGCGTCCGGAAGGGTCGAGATAGTCAGAAAAGTGTACTCGGGGGTGTAGTTTGGGTCTCAGGGCGTTTTTAGGCCTAATTAGTAACCCGGGAGGGCATTTTGGTCATATCACATTTTTGGGTAATTAAACCCACGAAAATTAGAGGGGCTATATCTGATATTGAGGTTGTCACCTAGGGTTAGAATACCCAAAACCTAGAACGTCCATTGGAGAAGAGAGGAGAGAGCTCTCAAGAAATTCCAAGGCTCAAAATTCAACGGTTTGCACCGCCGCCACCATCAACGCGTAGATCGCGAGACGGGGAACGCAACCACACCAAAATCAGCCGCAATCCAGACTTCTGAAAATCCCAGGCAAGTGTTTATCTTGCTTATTTCGTTGGTGCAATTTCTATATTAGTTTAGGAATGATTAGGGATGAAATATATGGAAGATAACCCAAATTGTGATAGGAAATTTGCATGTAGTAAAGACTTAAACCTTATTCTGGAAATCTTTTGTGATGTAGGAGAATAATCCACGAAATTTTGGTGTAATTAAGAAAGAAATTCTGGGGTAAAACAGATTAGAACCATGATTTAGAGATTTTTAGGGTTCTTGAGTTTTAAATGAGTTTCGGTATGATTAATCCATGTTTAGTGATGTAAATTGACATGCTTTACGTAGGATGTGTATCATATCATGTTAGGATGTTAGTAGTACAAGATTTTGGACATTTGGGGATGTAAAACTTGAAATTGGATGAGAATGGGTGTTAGAACCCGTAACTGCAATTCTACAGAAATCGCAATACCTGCTTGATCGATCGATCGAGCCTAGAGCTTCGATCGATCGAAGGCTCGATCGATCGACCCCTCCTGGCAGACTCCTATTTCCCTTGTTAAATGAGTTAAACTTAATTTATCTTGAAATAATTCTTGGACATCCTTAATAGAATGTTTGGGAGATAAGGAAGACCAGTATCTTATATGAATAAGTATTGGGGACTTTTAATGTGAGACGAGGATTTGCATTTTGGGATAATTACTTAAGGGTCGATGAATTTATGTATTAAAAGGAGAGGTGCGTAAGAGAGTTACGTTGGAACCTTAAGAGAATACTTACTGAATTTTATACTTGGGAAGTTAGAGCCCATGAGTGTCACGTAGTAAATGGAAAAAGCCCTTCGAGTTAAGGTTAGAGACGAACCCTTATACGAAATACTTAATGGGAAAATTAAGGATAAATATTGTAATTATGGGTGATGAGAGAAACCTATACTGATACGATAACAAGGGGTATATTTATATGATTGTGTATGCATATATTATGTACGTGTGAAAACCATGCCCACGCTACTTGCTATCCCTGAGGTTACCGAGCTGGGACGATCTTATCCCGTGTTTCCTTATGGGGGATACTGAGTCGTACCCTAGGAGATAGATATCCTTGGTACAGGCTATCGGAATGATAGTTCAGACGCTCCTAAGAGACGTGAGGGTATGTACTGACCTCTTAGAGACTTGGAATCTATGCTACGCCTCAATCTTGTTTGTGTATATATGTTGATACAGTTCGAGAGTGATTCCGAACTTGTATATCCCTTAGTGTGAGCGATACGGGGATTGGATAACAGAGTATGCCTGCACCATAGTTTGTATGTTGGTGCTGTTAGAATGTATATATTATACGAGTGCTTAATATATATATCTGAAATTTGGGAAATTTAAACTCTTGCTGTGATATGGTAAGTGAGAGATAATTCTGGACTATAAATCGGAAATACTTGTTTGAAAAGTATAATATGACACTGGGAAACTTTATAAATTAATGAAGCTAAAATGAGAGTTGTGCTACTAATTGCAAGTATCTTTTTAAACAATGATATTGTTTGGTTTTGAAATCTTATGAGTAATTTGAGATAAGCTAAATTGTTGGGAAGGTTAGTGTGATAAAATGATAGGATAAACCGTTGGGAAGGTTAGTGCGATAGGTGTGCACATTAGAAGAGAGGTGAGAATTTTTCAAGAGAGTGTCGTACTAATATGTTGTTGCATTGACCTTTATCAATTTAAATACTTGCTAAACGAATTTTAAATCATACACACTATCGGGCTCTGACCCGTTTCTTTTTCTCTCTCTCTTGTATATATATGTATGTATTACAGGTGCCCAGCCACATGGGCGTCTTGCTTAGGATCTCTTGGAAGGAACGCGCTGCAGCTTAGGTGGGAGTTGCAGGTCTCTTGATTAGACGACTTCGTTCATTCGGATCCACTCTTAGTACTTTCATCTAGTTGGGCATGTGTAGCTCTTTCCATTATTCCGTTGTTATTGGACATTTGTATTTCAGTTATTTCCAGTATTGTTACTATGGGATTTATTCAGTTTAGATGTGTGACTTTAGATTTCGTATGTTGACATTCGATTGACGAATGTATTAAATTAATTGGATTATGTTGCAGAATTTAATGTGGTGTGATTCTTACTTATTGAATGTTGTTAGTAAAATAAATGATTTTTCTTTAAATAAAATTTGGAAAGTATGTATGAAAATGGTTTTGACACTTATCTTAATTAATTAGGGTGTTAAATTGGAAAAATTTATTTTTCGACAGTGATGCTAAGAATGGACCAACTGTTCACCTTGATTTAATTTAATAAAGGAGTGATCGTCCGGTATTTAATTAGGCGGGGTGTCACAGGTGGTATCAGAGCATCATGTTCTAGTGTCCATAGGATCTGTACGGCTTATTTCGCTTTCAGCGTAACGTTTTTGCTATAGAGCCCTATTTTTAGGATTGTTGTACCCTTGCTTTTACGTTTAAGTCTTCAGCTATTTGAGATTTGATAATAACTGTAGACTAATAAACTTTTTCACGTTTCAGATGCCTCCGAGATGTGCTCCGAGGGATTGGCATGCCCAGGCCGAGCAGCCAGCAGCTCCGGCACCAGGCACAATGAATGCAAATGAAGTAGCCGCCATTGTTGCTCAGGCGGTGAATGCCGCACTAGCGGTAGTTCAGCAGGCTCCACCCCAGGTTCAGGTAGTGGCGCCATTACCAGCACAGTTCCCATCTGCATGGGAGAGTGTTAGGGATGCTTTTCAGAAAGCGCATCCCCCCGAGTTCTCTGGTAGCTCCGATATTGTCACAGTTAGCCAATGGAACAAAGACATCCAGCGGCATCTCCGTATGTATGAGTGCACTGACGTGCAAAAGCAGTTATTGGCTTCCTTTAAGCTGGTGGGGCCCGCATTGCATTGGTGGGAGTCCACTACCACTTTGGAGGAGAGGGACACGATCCCTATTCAGTCGTTCTGGGAGTGGTTTGACCGCAAGTACTTTCCACCTGCAATGCAGACAGAGATGAGGCGGAAATTACTGAATCTGAAGCAGGAGAGTCTTACCGTAGCGAAGTATGAGGAGGAGTTCACGAGACTTCTCACCATTGTGCCAGATGAGGCACCTACTGAGAGCAAGAAGATTATGTTGTTTGTCGACGAGTTAGCTTGGAGGATCCGTCAGCCACCTTATTGGGAATTTATCCCTGAGTAGTTTCACTGATGTACTCAATGCCGCGTTGCTACATTGCCAGGATCACCGCTTCCATCTTCAGGGAAGCAAGAGAGAAGGAGAGTCCAGCCAGCAGGGCAGGACCGAGGGTAATAGTGCTAGTGGGGCACCATCTCATGGAAAGACTCGTCAGCACGAGCAGAGTTCCCATCAGGGGGACCCTGCTAAGCGATTCCGTTCAGGCGATTCCAGGCAGGGATTTGGGGGTTATAGGCAGGGCCAGCCTAATCAGCAGGGCCAACAAGGCCAACACCGACAGCAGGGTCAGCAACAGGGCCAGCAGGGCCAACAACGTGCTAATCAGGGACAACAGGTCCAGTGGCGGGGAGGTAACGGCCAGTAGGGCCGTGGTCAGCAGGGACAGAGGGGAGGAAACTTTAGAGGCCGATGTTTTGGGTGCGGTAAACATGGCCACAGACGTCAGGATTGTCCGAAGGGTGATAGGGCCCCACAGCAGCAGGGAGCCCGTAATGAGCCACAGGGGCCACTTTTTCCACCTGCCCTCCCAGCTCCAGCCCAGGTGCCATCCCTACCAGCCGTTCCAGCAGCTCCAGTGCAACAGGGGCAGTTACAGTATGGACGTGTATATAACGTCCACCACGCAGCAGCTCCACAGGCACCACCCGCGATTGAGGGTATGTATCCAATCCATGGTACTATGGGTCGAGTTTTATTTGATACGGGGGCAACACATTGTTTTATAGCTACGCATTTTGCGAAGGCCTTAGGGTTGTTAGCCACAACAGAGAGCACCGTGATGTGTGTAGACTCAGCACTGGGGAGTGGGTCCCTTATTTTCTTTATATGCCGGGGAGTGGGGGTAGAGATCGGTAGTTTGGTATTACCTGTAGACATGTTAGTCTTAGACATGCACGAGCACGATGTGATTATCGATATGGATTGGCTCGCAGCTTATAGAGCCATGATTGATTGCTTCGGTGGGAGGATTATTTTTGCCATTCCGGGGCAAGAGATGTTTGTAGTGGCGATGCCTTGCCCAGAGGGAGGTTCGACCGCTCATTTGTATTACATAGAGGAGGATACCTCTAAGGAGGTCATGATTCCCTTAAAGTCGATCCCAGTTGTCAGGGAGTATTCCGATGTGTTTCAGGAGATACCAGGCCTACCCCGAGTCGAGAGATAGACTTTGTCATAGATTTATTGCCAGATACGAGACCTATAGCACGCGCACCATACCGTATGGCTCCGGCAGAGATGCGAGAGCTACGAGATCAGATAGAGCAGCTGTTAGGTCAGGGCTTCATTCGTAGGAGTACCTCACCTTGGGGCGCTCCAGTCTTGTTTGTGAAGAAGAGAGATGGTTCACTGAGATTGTGTGTGGACTACCGAGAGCTGAACAAGGTCACGATACAGAATAAGTATCTGTTGCCTCGAATCAATGATCTGTTTGACAGTTGAGGGGAGCAACTTTCTTTTCGAAGATAGATCTGAGGTCGGGGTACCATCAGTTGCGTATTAGAGAGCAGGATGTTTCAAAGACTGCCTTCTTGACGAGATATGGATCCTACGAGTTTAGGGTGATGCCGTTCGGACTCACAAATGCTCCAGCCATTTTCATGGACTTGATGAACCGAGTATTCAGAGAGTTCTTGGATCAGTTTGTCATCGTCTTCATAGATGACATCTTGATATATTCACACTCCGAGGAGGAGCATGCCGAGCACTTGAGGCAGGTTCTTCAGACTCTACGAGAGCATCAGTTGTATGCTAAGTACGAGAAGTGCGGATTCTGGTTGCGAGAGGTACAATTCTCGGGGCATGTTGTTTCTGAGTAGGGGATAGTAGTTGACCCGAGTAAAGTGTCAGCGGTGAGGGAGTGGGGACAGCCCATGACACCGACGGAAGTGCGTAGTTTCTTGGGGTTAGCTGGTTACCACAGGAGATTTATTCGAGGATTCTCCAAAATAGCGGGTCCACTGACCAATCTCACTCGCAAGGGGGTACCATATGTTTGGGATGATGCTTGTCAGTTGGCTTTCGACGAGCTGAAAGACAAGCTTACTTCAGCACCAGTCCTTGTGTTACCGATGCCGGGTGTGGAGTACCTGGTTTACACCTATGCGTACTTACGAGGACTTGGGGGAGTACTTCAGCAGGAGGAGAAGGCTATAGCTTTTGCCTCCCGCAAGCTTAAGCCGCATGAGAAGAATTACCCCACCAACGACCTGGAGTTAGCAGCGGTCGTCTTTGCATTGAGGATATGGAGGCACTATTTATTGGGGGAGAAATTCAGTTTGTTCACAGACCACAAGTCATTGTAGTACCTATTCACTCAGCGAGAGCTGAATATGCGTCAGCGCAGATGGCTAGAGTTTGTGAAGGACTACCAGTTCGATATACAGTATCATCCGGGAAAGGCCAACGTAGTTGCTAATGCATTGAGTCGTAGACGAGGTAGCGGACGTCTGGAAGGCAAAGTGGAAGGAGTTGGGTCACCAGGACGTAGTAGCCTGTTCTTTCATATCCGTTATGTCAGTCACACTCGAGATTGTTACGAGGGTGATACAGGCACAGACCACAGATCCATTTTGCCAGGAGCAGATTGTACGACTTTTAGCCGAGGGTGCCGAGTCCTATTCTGTTAGTTCTGATGGAGGTTTACAGTTTAATGGGAGATTGATGGTTCCATAAGGGGCGGAATTACGTCATGCAGTGATGACCCAATCTCACGAGTCCCGATTTGCAGTGCATCCTGGAGGGGATAAGATGTACCAGGATATGAGGAGACAATACTAGTGGAGTGGGATGAAGAAGGACATTGCTGAGTTCGTGTCCAAGTGTTCTACCTGCGAGCTGGTGAAGGTGGACCATCAGAAACCGTCAGGATTGCTTCAACCTTTGGAAGTGCCCGCGTGGAAGTGGGAGAGCATTTCCATGAATTTTATTCCGGGGTTGCCTACATCAAAGCGGGGCCACGACTCTATCTGGGTGATTATAGATCGCCTGACCAAAGTGGCTCATTTTCTATCGATGCGGACAAATTATACCACGGGTCAGTATGCTCAGTTGTTCATTGCTGAGATCGTCAGATTACACGGGGTGCCCCTGAATATTGTGTTAGATAGAGACAAGATTTTCGTGTCACATTTTTGGGAGAGCTTTCAGGAGGCTATGGGTACTGAGTTGAGGTTGAGTTCAGCTTATCACCCACAGACAGATGGACAGACAGAGCGTACTAATCAGATGTTGGAGGATATGCTACGCATGTGTGTTCTTGATTTTGGAGGAGGTTGGGAGAACACCTTCCACTGGTAGAGTTTGCTTATAATAACTCGTATCAGTTCACAATTGGCATGGCTCCATTTGAGGCTTTGTATGGCAGGCCTTGTCGTTCCTCAGCTTGTTGGCTCGAACTGGGGGATAACAAGTTGCTAGGACCAGAGGTGATTTAGGAGACCTCCGCGAGGATTGAGATGATCAGGAGTCGCATTCGGGTAGCCCAGGACAGGCAGAAGAGCTACGCCGATGCGAAACGGTTCTTTCGGGAGTTTAGTGTGGGGGACCAAGTGTTATTGCATATATCTCCTATGAAGGGAGTGATGAGGTTCGGGAAGAAGGGGATGTTGGCTCCGAGGTACGTGGGACCATTTCCCATCATCGAGAGGATTGGGCCGGTTGCATACAGGTTGGGACTGCCAGAGCATTTACATCGCATCCACGATGTATTCCACATCTCGTCGTTGAGACGATATCTTCGGGATGATATGGCCCATACTCACATTACGATAGATGAGATCGACTTACAGCCTGATAGCTCTTACGAGGAGAGACCGGTGGCTATCCTAGACTATTGTGAGAGGATATTGAGGTCGAAGATAGTTCCACTTGTGCGGGTCTAGTGGAAGCATCATAATGTGGAGGAATCCACTTGGGAGCGTGAGGCAGATATGCGCGAGAGATATCCAGAATTGTTTTTACCAGGTATGCCTTATTTTCCGAATTTCGGGACAAAATTCCGTTATTAGGGGGGAAGTATGTAATACCCCGTATTTTTATGCTATATTAATTTGGGGATTTATTAAATTTAATGTGAGTGAATTATTTAATAAAAATCCAGAAATTAATTATGTTATAATTATTAACGTGACGAGAGTTAGTAATTATGGGAAATTTGTTGAATATTACTAATGAGCAAAGTAATATATTATATTGGTTATATTGAATGTCATGAGTGAGTTAAATGACAATTTCGTAAATTTAAGTCGGGACGTGCTCGTGTCGCGTCGGGACTAAATTTTGATAAATAAAAAGTGAATATTTTATAAGTTGCCCGTATGGTCATTTTGAGTGCGCCAACGCGTCTGGAAGGGTCGAGATAGTCAGAAAAGTGTACTCGAGGGTGTAGTTTGGGACTCGGGGCGTTTTTAGGCCTAATTAGTAACCCGGGAGGGCATTTTGGTCATTTCACATTTTTGGGTAATTAAACCCACGAAAATTAGAGGGGCTATATCTGATATTGAGGTTGTCACCTAGGGTTAGAATACCCAAAACCTAGAACGGCCATTGGAGAAGAGAGGAGAGAGCTCTCAAGCAATTCTAAGGCTCAAAACTCAACGGTTTGCACCGCCGCCACCATCAACGCGTAGATCGCGAGACCGGGAACGCAACCACACCAAAATCAGGCGCAATCCAGACTTCTGAAAATCCAAGGCAAGTGTTTATCTTTTTTATTTCGTTGGTGAAATTTCCATATTAGTTTAGGAATGATTAGGGATGAAATATATGGAAGATAACCCAAATTGTGATAGGAAATTTGCATGTAGTAAAGACTTAAACCTTATTCTGGAAATCTTTTGTGATGTAGGAGAATAATCCACGAAATTTTGGTGTAATTAAGAAAGAAATTCTGGGGTAAAACAGATTAGAACCATGATTTAGAGATTTTTAGGGTTCTTGAGTTTTAAATGAGTTTCGGTATGATTAATCCATGTTTAGTGACGAAAATTAACATGCTTTACGTAGGATGTGTATCATATCATGTTAGGATGTTAGTAGTACAAGATTTTGGACGTTTGGGGATGTAAAACTTGAAATTGGATGAGAATAGGTGTTAGAACCCGTAACTGCAATTCTGCAGAAATCGCAATACCTGCTTGATCGATCGATCGAACCTAGAGCTTCGATCGATCGAAGGCTCGATCGATCGAGCCCCAAACCTCGATCGATCGACCCCTCCTGGCACACTCCTATTTCCCTTGTTAAATGAGTTAAACTTAATTTATCTTGAAATAATTTTTGGACATCCTTAATAGAATGTTTTGGGAGATAAGGAAGACCAGTATGTTATATGAATAAGTATTGGGGACTTTTAATGTGAGACGAGGATTTGCATTTTGGGATAATTACTTAAGGGTCAATGAATTTATGTATTAAAAGGAGAGGTGCGTAAGAGAGTTACGTTGGAACCTTATGGGAATACTTACTGAATTTTATACTTGGGAAGTTAGAGCCCACGAGTGTCACGTAGTAAATGGGAAAAGCCCTTCGAGTTAAGGTTAGAGACGAACCCTTATACGAAATACTTAATGGGAAAATTAAGGATAAATATTGTAATTATGGGTGATGAGAGAAACCTATACTGATACGATAACAAGGGGTATATTTATATGATTGTGTATGCATATATTATGTACGTGTGAAAACCATGCCCGCGCTACTTGCTATCCCTGAGGTTATCGCGCTGGGACGATCTTATCCTGTGTTGCCTTATGGGGGATACTGAGTCGTACCCTAAGAGATAGATATCCTTGGTACAGGCTATCAGAATGATAGTTCAGACGGTCCTAAGAGACGTGAGGGTATGTACTGACCTCTTAGAGACTTGGAATCTGTGCTTCGCCTCAATCTTGTTTGTGTATATATGTTGATACAGTTCGAGAGTGATTCCGAACTTGTATATCCCTTAATGTGAGCAATACGGGGATTGGATAGCAGAGTATGCCTGCACCATAGTTTGTATGTTGGCGCTGTTAGAATGTATATATTATACGAGTGCTTAATATATATATCTGAAATTTGGGAAATTTAAACTGTTGCTGTGATATGGTGAGAACGTGTGTGCTCGCGTTCAAATGTTCAAATTATATATAAAACCCTTTTAACACAAACAAACCCTAAACATGCAGCAGTATGTGATTTGAATAAATTGATAATCTACGCAAGAACATTCAAACACATGCAATTAAGGAAAAATCCCCCACAGGGGCAAAACCATTTATTTTCACTATAATTTGTAAGAAAACGGCTTACAATCGGATTACAATGAATATACAAGTTGACTAAGAATTACCCTCGGGTATCGGATTCTGTAGTCGCGGCTGGAACTATCCCTTTCCAGTAGGGCTGCAATGAAGAAGAGAAACGGCTTCTCCACAAGGGTTGAACAAGCCAAAGTTGTGTTCTTGGGTTGCAAAAGGATTCACAAATATTTGGCAACGATGTGTGAATCAAAACATGAGTCTTGGGACTCAAAAATATGAAGACTAGAGGTATTTGGACTCTCAAATTCGTCTTTCAAAGTCTTGCAAAACAACTCCCCCGAAGTTGGTATTTATAGGAAAAAATATGAATAGACCCACGTTTTTTAAACAATGAAATTCTATCCAGCGTACAGGTACCCCGAACCGGTTCGGGTACCCTGCGAACCGGTTCGCCCCCCCGAACCGATTTGGGACTGGGTTCGGGAAAGTGTACTGGGAATAGAGGCTTAAACACTTAGAAAAATTCCCAGACTTTTCAATGAACTTATATCCATTTTCAACGGGCCATAACTTGTTCACCGTAGCTCGGATTGAGGTACCGTTTCTTCCAGTATCTTTTTTGCGGCAATCTCTTCAACTTTCCAGTTGACCGATCCTCCGGACGGTGGCTGTAAAATTACCAATTTTCCCTTGAACATCCCTATCATTACTTGTTTCACTGATTTGACTTCTCTTGCGTACCACTTGCATTACGAGCCTAGAATCAAGGAATGTGAAGTCGTTGATGCAGATGATGGGAACATTAATGGAGATAATGCATGCTTGATTCTCGGAATTCGGATAGAGGCCGTCATGTGAGATCGTGAGGTGACGTGCCAAATGTAGCGGCTTACGACATAAACAAATGAAACATTTCGGACATGAGTAAAATGTCCTTACAAATCTCCCCCTATGTCTATGCCGGTACATACATAAAAAATCCGAATTATTAAGTATGAAATTGCCTATACAAATCTACCCTCCCATGAACCCAAAACTGGAAAAGGTACAAGTGAATAGTCTTCTTCGTTTGTTCTTCAAATCTTCAGGACTCACATAACTTTTCTCATTAGGGTGTGCAATTCAAAGATCATCAATGTAGTACCTACACACATGAGACAAATCAAAATACCAAGTGACATATCGAGTTTGAAAAGATGAGATAAACATATATATATCAATTTATGAGCAAACTCAAATTTCAAATCTCCCCCATAATAAGATAATTCATTCTCCCCCTTTTTATGATGTCCCCAAATAGACAAATGAGAGAAATAAATCAAATAATCAAGTGCGGGGTGTCACTAGGATAAAACCACACCATGAATGAACACAAAGCAACCAAGTCGATGAAAGCGCAAATGAAGTGGTGTGATCAAATTCGATAGGAAAATCAATGCATACAAACATGACATATGTGCACGATGAATATTGGATACTCCTAGAGAATGAACTCAAATGCTTCCTTTGGTGTAAAATAATGACAATATAAGATATTGACTCAATCAAATCAACAAATCAAAGCTCAAAATGATTTTTACACCAATAACGTCCAAAATGATTTTATGCTTTTTTCAGGACTTTCAAGGAAGTGCAAACCCGTTTAAAGATTCTCCAACCAAACTCCCTCAGATATAATTTTGAATAGAGGCATTCTAAATACTCAAACTGTGGAGAATTGAGGGTGAAACCTAAGTGGCCCATATTTGGCATGAATTGCTTTTTATTGCCTTTAATTTTTTTTTCGGGCTCTTTTAACCTCTTTGGACCTCGGATATTAAAATTCCTCCATTTTTTAGGTCCTTTTTAACGGTGGCTTTTGCGTAAAGGATAGATGATTACCTTTCGCAGCCCCTCCCCGTTATACAAAAAACACACAGTCTCACCAAAAACGGTTTTTACATGCATTCCAATCTTGTCAAGTTTTATCGCATTTTATACATTGTATAGACAGGATTGAGATGGAAACACTCAAGCCAACATGAGATTGACAAGTGCAATAATCAAATATAGCCGTGCATGTGTGCAATAAAGGATATAGGAGTCAAACATGTAGGAGGATATCACTAATTACATCTCAAAGACTCCGACCAATGTAAAGCACATGGATGAAATGATGTAGCATCTCAAATCTCTATCAAGCAGTCACATGGATGTATGGAATGAAGTTGTGACTTGACTATCTTAAATTCTCATCCATATAAGGTGCTTAAAGGTACAAAACTCTTTTTGGTCTTTTTCAAAAATTTTATCAAAATAAAATCTTTTTGTGCTTTTCTTAAACAAAATAAAGAAAATCTTTTTGTATTTTTCAAAAGATATGTAAAAGGCAAAAAGAATAAAACAAAGCTGTACAACTAAGCAATGGTACATATAAAACAGACTAGCAATAGGAAGCATATGATATGAACTTGACGAAGCATCCTATTCTAGACATAGACCAACCCCTCAGTCAACTGTGCAAATCCCCAAAGACTTCCTAAGACTCTCAAATCTAAGGGCATCTAAAGGTTTCGTGAAAATATCGGCTAACTGACGGTCGGTGGGAACAAAACTCAGGGATACAGTGTTCTCCTCAACTAATTGACAAATAAAGTGCTCACGTATCCTGATGTGCTTGGTGCGCGAATGCTGAACTGGATTGCGGCATATGTGAATCGCGCTCGTGTTATCACAGGAAATGATCATGGTGTCCTGTGATATCCCATAATCCTCCAGCATTTGCTTCATCCACAAGAGTTGTGTGCAACAACTCCCTGTGGCTATGTACTCAGCCTCAGCAGTGGACAAAGAGATAGAATTTTTCTTCTTGCTCAGCCAGGAGACTAGAGCAGAACCAAAATAGAAACACCCACCAGAAGTGCACCTACAGCCATCTACATCCCCAGCCCAATCGGCATCCGAATAGGCGGACAGACGGTCATCGGTATCAAAGGAATACCAAATCCCGTATGAGAGAGTCCCACTCACGTATTTAATAATACATTTTAGAGCAAGTAAATGTGACTCTTTTGGGGATGCCTGATATCGCGCACAGACTCCAACACTAAAGGCGATGTCGGGACGACTAGCAGTCAAGTAGAGAAGACTACCTATCATACTCCGATATAAGGTTTGCTCTACGTCCTTGCCTGAAGTGTCCTTACTAAGCTTGGTAGTGGTACTCATAGGAGTACGTGCATGCTTAGCGGAGTCTAAACCAAATTTCTTCACTAGGTCTCTAGCATACTTGGATTGGGAGATGAACATCCCATCCTCTAGCTGACGAACCTGGAGACCAAGGAAGAATGTAAGCTCACCAACCAGGCTCATCTCAAACTCACTTTTTATCTCCTCCTCAAAGTGGTGAGCATGCTGGGAGCATGTGGATCCAAAGACTATGTCGTCCACATAGACCTGGGCAACCAAAATAGCACCGTCATATCTCCTGACGAACAACGTCATATCTACTCCCCCTCTCTTGAAGCCACGAGCTAAGAGATAGGAAGTAAGCCTCTCGTACCAAGCACGAGGTGCTTGCTTCAAACCATACAAGGCTTTCCTAAGATAGTAGACGTGTTCTGGGTGCTGAGGGTCTTCAAACCCTTTTGGTTGTTCCACATAAACCTCCTCCTGTAGAATGACATTCAGAAAGACACTCTTGACATCCATTTGATATACCTTGAAGTGCAGATGACATGCGATGGCGAGTAGAAGACGGACGAACTCAAGCCTCGCAACAGGAGCAAATGTCTCCCCAAAGTCTACACCCTCTATCTGTGTGTAACCTTGAGCTACCAACCTAGCCTTATTTCTGATTATGGTACCATATTCATCCATTTTGTTCTTGAAAATCCATCGGGTACCTATCACATTAGTCTCACTAGGTCGGGGGACTAATTCCCAGACATTATTCTTTTTAAACTGAAGCAACTCATCCTGCATAGCAGATATCCAGTGTTCATCCTTGAGTGCTTCTTTATGGTTCTTGGGCTCGACTTTGGACGTGTAGCAAAGATGGCTAACAACGTTCTCTAGCTGAGCACGAGTCTTGACCCCTAGAGTGGGATCGCCAACAATGGCAGATGGGTCATGACTCTTGCGAACCCAAGCAGGTGTGTCCCCTAATACAGGAGTAGGGTCCACAGAGTGTGAGAGAGGAACATGTAAATCACTGTCAGAACAATCCTCATCCTCACACTGAAGGTTAGGATCAATAACCGTCGGAGGTTCGTCATCTTTCACGGTGACGTTTATTGATTCCATAATCTTAGAGCTCTTCAGGTTAAACACCCGGTACGCTCTACTATTCGATGAATATCCTAGAAATATTCCCTCGTCGCTCCGGGAGTCAAATTTTCCTAATTTCTCTCTATCCCGTAGGATGTAGCATTTACTCCCAAAAACACGGAAATATGCCAGGTTGGGCTTCTTGCCAGTCCACAACTCATAAGGAGTGTGAAATGTGTGTGGACGCAGATACACCCTATTCACCGTGTGGCATGCAGTAGAAACTGCCTCTGCCCAAAATCTCCTAGAAACTTTACGACCTAGAAGCATAGATCTAGCCATCTCTTGGATCTTTCTATTCTTTCTCTCAATAATCCCATTTTGCTGAGGAGTTCTCACAGCAGAAAACTCATGTTTGATCCCGAGGCTATCAAAGTAAAGGTCTACCTTTGCTTCTGTGAATTCAGTGCCGTTGTCACTACGTATTCTGTTAATAGTGACACCGTGTTGATTTTGCAGGACACAGGACTTGGTCGTTAAAAAGTCTACAGCATCGGATTTCTCTCTCAGAAAACCTACAATGAAGTACCTGGAGAAATCATCTACCATCACGAGGATGTACCTCTTACCACCTAGACTCTCAGTATGAGTGGGACCCATAAGATCCATGTGAATCAACTCCAGAACACGAGAGGTGGTAATGGAATGCAACTTCCTATGAGGACTACAAATTTGTTTTCCCAACTGACAGGGTCCACAAACGGTCGAAGTTGACTTTCCAAGAGATGGTAAGCCACGTACTAGGTCCTTTTTAGCAAAACGATTAAGATCTCTAACGTTCACGTGACCTAGACGTTGGTGCCACAGATCCATAGGAGTGATCGTGGCGTTGTTGCAGACAAGTGAGGATGTGGGCTTAGTCCCATAGCAATTATCCTTGGTCCTCACCCCTTGCATCAAAAGTTTACCGGATTGATTGTAGACTTTACACGTGTCCCGGTCAAACTTTACTGCAAAGTCAGTGTCGCACAGCTGGCTAATGCTGAGAAGGTTTGCTTTCAAACCTTTGACGTACAAAACATTTTCTAGCTTAGGAAAACCAGGTAACTCGATAGTACCTCGTCCTATAATGCTAGACTTACTCCCATCTCCAAAGGTGACTCTGCCATCTTGATAGTCCTCAAGAGTAGTAAAAAATGAGGCATCACCTGTCATGTGTCTGGAGCACCCACTATTAAAATACCACTGAGAGGTATTATGTGCTTTGAGAGCAACACGAACAACAAAAGCCTTTTTATCTTTCTTAGGTACCCAAGTCGAGATGAGCTTTTGTTTGCCTTTGTTGTTGTTGATTTTAGCTGGAATGTGAGAAGCATTCACTAACGGCAAAGAGATCCGTCGGAATTCTTCCATTAAACTCTGAGTCGTGGCAGCTAAGAACTTAACTCGCTCTCTCAGACTAGAAAACTCATCAGTATGATGTGGTGGAGCAGTAGTACGTCGTGTTCGACCCATGCTATAGCAAGTTTCCCTAAGGTGGCCTTTTCTTTTGCAATAAGTACAAAAGAGCACAGTCAAAGGCGGACCTTGGTTTGCTTTTCTTGGACGAACTCTCCTTCGAGGTTTTTTACGGTGACCATAAGGAGTTGTAGTAAACTTAGGAACTGGTCCAGGTGTAATTTGGGACATGGAGGCACCATCATATCCAATTCCTTGACGATCACCAAAACCTAAAGCGGGGCCGAGGAGCATCTTTCCCATCTTCCCAGATTTGTCCTCGATTTGTACCTTGACTTCCCGTGCTTTCTCAAGATCATGAGTTAGCTGGGCAACAAGGGCTTCAAGTTTCTTCCGAGTCTCCACGGAGGAATGGAGCTGACTCGTAAGACTAGCCACTTGCTTAATCAAGTCCCCTCTCTCTTTCTCTAAAACACTCTCTCTCTCTCTAAACAAATTCTCATTCTCGACACATGTAGAATCTCTCTCTCTCAGGGCGGTGCAGGTGGAGAACTCTCTTTCTCTCGCTTTCTTTAAATCTTCCTCTAAGCAGGTGATCTTAAGAACTAACGCTTTGTTACGCTTTTTAGTTTTAAAAGACTCAGAATATAACTCAGCGTAGGCGCGTTGTATATCACTCTCGCTCTCACTTGTGTCATCCTCCCTCTCACTCACATCGATCTCACTGTCGAGGTGTCCCTGTGAAGCATCATCCTCAACGTCGTGAGGAGAACTAGGAGTGCTCACATGGCTAGCTATGAATGCGGTGAAGTTACACTCATGCGGTGACTCATCTCCTGAATCCACCGTCTCGACCTCACTGTCGTCACTAAGGGTAGCATTAAGGACAGCTTTCCCTTTCTCTCTATTCAGACGATTGGCACACTCAAAAGCTCTATGACCCCTACCATCGCACTCAAAACATCTCTCACTTTCTTTCAGAGGAGGATTTTTGGAATCTTTTTCATTTTTCTTTTCAAACTTATTTTTCTCAAATTTCTTTTTATCTTTAAAATTGCTATTTTTCTTAAATTTGAGAATCCTCTTGAAATTTTTTACGAAAAGAGCCAAATCATCTAAGTCAAAATCGCACTCAGAATCTGACGTGTCAGTCTCTCTCTTTCTAGATGACTCTACCCTCTTTCTGGCTGACCCCTCACTCCTTCTCTCTTGGGCTTTAAGTGCAATTCCCTTATCTTTAGATTTAGCATTTTTAGGGAACATATCAATTTCATAAGTTTGCAAATCTCCTACAAGTTCTTCCAATTTTAGCGTATTTAAATTACCCATAGAATTTAACACAGTGACTTTAGGGATAAAACGCTTAGGCAAAGAACGAAGAATCTTTTTAACAACTCTAGCATTCAGAATATGTTCACCAAGATTAAAACTAGTATTCACAATGTCAGAAAGTCTAGCATAAAATTCATCAAAGCCTTCAGAATCATGCATGGTGATTGTTTCAAATTGAGTTGTCAAGTTTTGCAACTTAGACTCTTTCACATCATTAGTTCCTTCATGGGTAAGTTGTAAAACATCCCATGCCTCTTTTAACGTGGTACACGTTATTATACGTTTGAACTCATCAGGTGTGACAGACCCAGAAATAGCACTTAGACCCTTAGAATTAAAAGATGACCATTTAAATTCTTCATCAGTCCAAGAAATGTCAGGTTTCAAGTTGGTCACATTATCAAGAGTCACGGTGGGAGGAGTCCACCCTCTTTCAACCAAAATCCAGACACGTTCATCAATGGCTTTTAAAGCCGACCTCATACGGGCTTTCCAATAAGCATAATTTGTCCCGTCAAAAACAGGCATTTTATAATATGATTTCTCCATTTGAACACGCACTTTTTCAAATTTTTTTTTTCAGAAAATTGATATTTTTAGAAAAATTTTGCGGAAAAAGGAATACGCGATAGATTAGCGTAACCTGCTCTGATACCAATTTGAGAACGTGTGTGCTCGCGTTCAAATGATCAAATTATATATAAAACCCTTTTAACACAAACAAACCCTAAACATGCAGCAGTATGTGATTTGAATAAATTGATAATCTACGCAAGAACATTCAAACACATGCAATTAAGGAAAAATCCCTCACAGGGGCAAAACCATTTATTTTCACTATAATTTGTAAGAAAACGGCTTACAATCGGATTACAATGAAAATACAAGTTGACTAAGAATTACCCTCGGGTATCGGATTCTGTAGTCGCGGCTGGAACTATCCCTTTCCAGTAGGGCTGCAATGAAGAAGAGAAACGGCTTCTCCACAAGGGTTTAACAAACCAAAGTTGTGTTCTTGGGTTGCAAAAGGATTCACAAATATTTGGCAAGGATGTGTGAATGAAAACATGAGTCTTGGGACTCAAAAATATGAAGACTAGAGGTATTTGGACTCTCAAATTCGTCTTTCAAAGTCTTGCAAAACAACTCCCCCGAAGTTGGTATTTATAGGAAAAAATATGAAGAGACCCACGTTTTTTAAACACTGAAATTATATCCAGCGTACAGGTACCCCGAACCGGTTCGGGTACCCTGTGAACCGGTTCGCCTCCCCGAACCGGTTTGGGACTGGGTTCGGGAAAGTGTGCTGGGAATAGAGGCTTAAACACTTAGAAAAATTCCCAGACTTTTCAATGAACTTATCTCCATTTTCAATGGGCCATAACTTGTTCACCGTAGCTTGGATTGAGGTGCCGTTTCTTCCAGTATCTTTGTTGCGGCAAGCTCTTCAACTTTCCAGTTGACCGGTCCTTTGGACGGTGGCTGTAAAATTACCAATTTTCCCTTGAACATCCCTATCATGCCTTATTTCACTGATTTGACTTCTCTTGCGTACCACTTGCATTACGAGCCTAAAATCAAGGAACGTGAAGTCATTGATGCAGATGATGGGCACATTAATGGAGATAATGCATGCTTGATTCTCGGAATTCGGATAGAGGCCGTCATGTGAGATCGTGAGGTGACGTGCCAAATGTAGCGGCTTACGACATAAACAAATGAAACATTTCGGACATGAGTAAAATGTCCTTACATATGGTAAGTGAGAGATAATTCTGGACTATAAATCGAAAATACTTATTTGAAAAGTATAATATGACACTGGGAAACTTTATAAATTAATGAAGCTAAAACGAGAGTTGTGCTACTAATTGGAAGTATCTTTTTAAACAATGATATTGTTTGGTTTTGAAATCTTATGAGTAATTTGAGATAAGCTAAATTGTTGGGAAGGTTAGTGTGATAAAATGATAGGATAAACCGTTGGGAAGGTTAGTCCGATAGGTGTGCACATTAGAAGAGAGGTGAGAATTTCTCAAGAGCGTGTCATACTAATATGTTGTTGCATTGGCCTTTATCAATTTAAATACTTGCTAAACGAATTTTAAATCATACACACTATCGGGCTCTAGCCCGTTTCTTTTTCTCTCTCTCTTGTATATATATGTATGTATTACAGGTGCCCAGCCACATGGGCGTCTTGCTTAGGATCTCTTGGAAGGAACGCGCTGCATCTTAGGTGGGAGTTGCAGGTCTCTTGATTAGACGACTTCGTTCATTCGGATCCACTCTTAGTACTTTCATCTAGTTGGGCATGTGTAGCTCTTTCCATTATTCCGTTGTTATTGGACATTTGTATTTCAATTATTTCCAGTATTGTTACTATGGGATTTATTCAGTTTGGATGTGTGACTTTAGATTTCGTATGTTGACATTCGATTGACGAATGTATTAAATTAATTGGAATATGTTGCAGAATTTAATGTGGTGTGATTCTTACTTATTGAATGTTTTTAATAAAATAAATGATTTTTCTTTAAATAAAATTTAGAAAGTATGTATGAAAATGGTTTTGACACTTAGCTTAATTAATTAGGGTGTTAAATTGGAAAATTTTATTTTTCGACAGTGATGCTAAGAATGGACCAACTGTTCACCTTGATTTAATTTAATAAAGGAGTGATCGCCCGGTATTTAATTAGGCGGGGTGTCACATTATGTAGTAAAACAAAAAGTTGTAAGTTAACACATCTCTCTCCCAACGTCGTTGTCACTTTGCATGTTCTAAAAAAACAACATTTGTATAACGAATATGAATTGTTATTTTTTATTTTTATATTCTAGTCATATTTCTTAGAGGTATTAAATAATTTTATGCATATATAAATGTATTATATTATCATTTTATTGCCATATCCCAGCCGTATTGTATCCAATTTTTATGTTTTTTTCTGTATCCCTGTGACCATATCGTATAAGATACGATATGCGTATTTGTATCCGTGCTTCCTAGTTTTTTTTGTATATTGGTCGTCATCTTTATCTCTCTTTGGTACATAAATGGCATGCACTCACCCACTATTTTTTTCGGTTAATTTTGATCTTCAGGAAAAAAGGGAGCCACCATATTGAGGGTTTATTCATCTAAATCTCCTGCTATAATCCCATATGCTACTTTTGGAAGTTCCACCCCTTCTTCATGTGATTCCATGCCCGTGCACAGTGATAAACGCATTCTTGACTCATAGTTCTTGGTCTAGGACTCTCGGGAACGTATGCTTTACATTTCTGTATGTGTGTGTATTTATTTATTTTGGTATCGAAGTGGTATGTACTAATTGTCTTCATTAGTACTGAAAGAGATGTCATGTTTGACATTGGTAGAGAAATGCCAATGGGAAAAGTACGTTTGACATTTTCATCTATGTGTGTGTCTATGTTTAGTTTTGGTATCAAAGTGGTATGTATTAATTATCTTCATTAGTATGGCGAAAAATGGCATGTCTGACCTTGGTACAAAAATGCCAATTTTTGTTTTATATGGTTGTACCATAACTGAAACCTTTTTTCCTTTCCATTTAATAGGGATGGACATTGTAAAGAAAATCTTTGCCAAAAAAAAGTTGGAGATTTTACTTGGGGAAAGGCGAAGTCCTTCCGTATTATTGTGTGCAGCGCTGAAGGCGGGTGGTGAGAAGAGAGGAGAACCCAATTCTTCGATGACGTGAGTCCCAAACTTAAATTTTGCATTTAGTTCACTTTATTTTTTAATGTTGTAAAAAGTCCCTCTTCTATTTTGTGGCCTTTTTTTGGGGGGGGCGGGGGGGGGGGGGGGGGGGGAGGGGGAGAACAGGTTTAGGGTTTTAGTTTTTTTTATTTATTTTGTAATTTTAGGGTCTTTTAGTTTAGAATTTAGTTTTTTTTGTACTTTCAAATAAGTATTGGTGTTATGTAACTTATTTATATATTTTATTAAGTCATAAACAAGGAATTCTTATTGAAGACAAAAAGTTACACATGTGATGGACCAGAAGAACAAAAGTTACACAGATAAAAAGTTACACATGTTATGGATACATGCCGATATGAGCAATTTCGATTGTGTCTATTACATTATTTTATATACTTATTTTTTGTTATATTTTCTTTCTGGTATAATAATATTATTGGCTTACTTCTGGTATTGTTATATACATATTATTGTGTGGCCGAACTAAAAAGTATCCTTATTAAATATATATTGTTGTGTGAACGTATTTTTTATGAGATATTAAATTAAGTCAGGATTATTAATTTTCAAGTGTTATAACTTTTATATTCTGTTAACTGTCAAATGTTAAGTTGGAGAACGAAAGAAAAATGAAAACGTGTGTTGATTATTAGTTATGTTCATTTCAATTTGAGCTTTTTTTAACATGATATAGGGCATAAGGTTTTTGTTGATTCTGAATCTTGCTTTTCTTTCTGTTGGTTAATATGAAGTTGGGATTTAATTCCATGAGTAATACTACATGTTGCATCATTGCAGAAACAAGGCCAGGGCACCACTACTGGTTGGACGAGAAAAGGAAAGGGATAAGGTTATTTTTTATACTCTGAGTATATGCATTTAAAATTTACGGTTTGTTGATTTGGACATTTGATGTCTCGTTAAATGTATTGCCTTTAATTTTTTTTAATTTCTAAACAAAGTACATTCTTGCGTAGAAATAATTTTCCTTTTTGCAAATTAATCACCTATCGAATTACTGATTATAGAAGAAGTTTATATTACAGCTCTTTAAAAACTAGTCTAAAATACGTTCCGCCAGGAAATGTAGTCTGGATATTTTTTGGCGATTAAGAAAATTGTTTTAATGTGGTGGAATAGTTCTTAACTTATAAAAGTTTGTAAAAAATGTCTTTTTGTTTTACTAGTTTGAGGTTGTATTTTGAAGTCCTACAATGCACATTTATAGGGTCCTGTCTATTCTTGCAACAAGAATGAGTTTTGACATGACCATTTTTGTGAAATCATGTCCTCGAAGTTCGCAATTCTGATGTGCATGTTCTGGTTAAGATCAAAGTTATTTCTTCCCATTGTTCTGTTTTCTATTCAGTTCCATGGAATCTATGATACATGAAATGGTCATTCTCTTCTGTAAAATGGTGTTTTGCCAAGAAAAGAAAGTGACAAAACTGTCTAAATGAGAAGAATTTCGAGGTTTAGCTCAGGTGGTTGAGTTCTTGAGCATAATGGTCACTTGTTTGAGTCGTCCGGTGGGGGTCCTCTCTCTAGGCGATTAGTGTAGTTGGTTAGTAGGATATACTTACTCCATACGCTACTGTAGTCTTGAGTGTGTGTATGACTCCCCAACGCCAATGTATAAAAAGCACTCCGAGTTGTACGGTTCAAGGCGAAGCAGGGCAAAAGCACAGAGAGGCTTAAGCCTCATGTGCTATAAAATATGCTTACCCTTAGTAGGGTGAGGGGAGCCAGTTTATTAATAATGAAAAAATTAATAAAAGGATGGAAACAAAGAAATCTCCAATTTTTACATTGATGGTTGCAATTTCATCTTAGAGTCCTTTGTTTGTGTTGTGTGACTCCTTACATATCATCTTCGATGGCCGATTTCATCTCTAATGGCCTTTGTTTGCAATTTGTGCTGTGTTACTCCTTTGGTTTCATCTTTATCTTTATTTGTTTATTTTGTTTCTCTGAAAATGCGATATTTTTTCTTTGTTTATTCCAAGGTTCTAAAAGGCGCGAGTCGTGGAGTTCAAGCCTCAAGCCTTAAATAAAGCCTAGGCGTAAAAAGACGTTGTCCCTTTTAAAATATTTTTTAATTATACTAAGGCTAGTAAAACAATAAAATAATGCATACCTTGAAATTTGAAAAAATATTCGTATATTTGGTAACCCTTTTTTCCATATGCATGCTCCATAATATAATCAATTATAATATAATATAAGTTAGTAAACAATGTATTTCAATATAATTTAGTATATAATATATTTAAAATATAGTGAAAATTCAATAAAATATGATATATATATATAATGTAATTTAATATTATCAAATGTAATATAAGTTAGTAAACAATGTATTTTAAATATATTAGAAGAAGAAAAAAAACATAAGTAGAACCAAAATAAAAACATCATCCTTCTCTAACATAATAAGGAAAAAAACATAAGTAGAGCCAAAAAAACTATAAATAAAAAACATAAGCAGAAACATCATGAAGTAGAATAAGAAAAAGTTATAAGCAGAAACATCATGAAGTAGAATCAATACTATGTCAATTTGGTTGGGGGCGGTTTTGTTTTATTTGTTTAAAGGATTTTGATAAGAAAAAAAGACTTCAATTTGGGTGTTTTTTTGTGTGTAGTATGTACGTCATTCTTTGTTTTTTGCGATATATTGCAAATTGATAAAAGAAATGAATTCATTGCGGTTATGAGTTTGTACCTCATACATGAGATTCTTATTGTAACAACCCTCGATTCTGGGAGGCTCATTTTATATTAATCTTACCGCATAAGGTAATTATATAAAATGTGGGGCTTGGAGTAAATATTAATTGAATAAATTGAAAGTTAATATTTACTAGATTGATGTATATTTACTGTATGTGAAAGTAAATATCATCAAGTTGCTTGTTTATAGTGTCATGTATTTAAAATGACATTTAGGTTTAAATAAGATTGGAACTCGAAATGATTTATAAAATTTCCGGATGCCAGTTTAGAGGGTGTAGTTAGTCTCGGAAGGTGCGAGACAGTCAAAATAAGTGCCATATTGTATTTTTGTATTTCGGGCACTTTTACCTGGTTTTATCTTAAATGCGTATTTGGGAGTCATTTTAATGTGGTATTAACTACTTAAGTTGGGAGTTTTAACTTAAGCCACGATTTTAGTTTCCTAAATCCCTTATTTTCCCATTTTATGTCTTGAACATATAGAGAGAAAATAGAGAAGGAAAGAGGAAGAGAAAAGAGGAGAGTAAGAGAGAGATTTAGAGATTGAGGATTGGAGATAGCTTCTACCACAAACAAATCTGAGATTCCTACTCTAAGGCAAGTTTTCTACTTGCTAATATGTGATTTAAGATGTATAAATTGTATAATAGTTGTGTATTTACATTTATGCGTTAAATGAGGAAATTGTGGGAATTAAACCTTAATCTTAGTTTTGATGATGAAATGGTGGATTTTAGTAGTTAGTAATCATGTTGGGATGATTTTGGGTAGATAATTATTGTTGGTTGTGTGTAAAAATTTAAGAGATTTGAGGTTTGGGAAATTAGGGCTCAAAACACTTAGAACAAAACTAAGCAAATCTGCAGAACCGAATTGATTCGGCCAGGCCGAATCGATTCGCCTTGAGACAGTTTCCAGGTTTGGGTCGATCGAACCGATTCGGATGGTCCGAATCGATTCAGCAATTATGCAGAAGGCAGGTTTTCCTGACCGAATCGATTCGGATGGTCCGAATTGATTCGCTTTCCTGAATCCAAATCGATTCGGCCAGGCCGAATCGATTCGGAAGCCCTGCATTTTTGAAGTAATTTTCTTAGTTTAATTTCAATTCATTTTCTTTCAGTCTAGGGCCTAGGAACCTTCTTTAATGAAGTAAACTAAGTGTCCTAGAGTTGTAATTGAGTTAGTTACTTTCCCTACACTAGGAATGGGCTATATAGGGACTTTTCCGGGGTTATGCCTATTGATGTTAGGGCATCCTTTCTTCTAGTCAATTACTACAAAAGTAAGAGTTATAATATTATGTTCGGGAGACTTTAGGAGCTCATTCAATCTATATTAGCCCTGATGGTTTATAATAACACCATAAAAGTATGTTGGGAGAATAAATTGGAAGTTCATTTATCCCTTCGAGGTATGAAAATATTAGGGTTTTAAAATAATACCCTACAATGTTTGGAGGTAATTAAGAGTTTACTTACTCCTTTGAGGTTGTAGTAACGATATAATTTATCTTATGGCTTCGGATAATAAGTTATATTATTCACAAGAAGTAAATAGTAATGGTTTCGGATAAAATGAAACAAATACATGGAATTGAAATGAAATGGAAATGGTATTGATTTTAGTAAATGATAATTTACTTAATCTTGAAAATGGTAAATGATAATTTACTTGATTTTTAAAATGGTAAATAAATGGTTTAAACACACCTCTCTAAATGACATCATAAGAGAAGTTCGCGCGCGAGGTGTTGCCCCCCTGGCAAATTAACGCAGGGTGGATATAGTCCACAGGCCATGTGAGCGCTTATTGTTGTATATTTTTTTGCGATGGGTAGGAGATTCTGGGTGTGGTCTTGACTACCCCGCAGGTACATGGCCGCTTCCCGACGTCTTGCGATATAGGTGCCCATGTTGTCTTATGGTAGGCCCTGGAAGATGATAGTCATTTAGGGGCGCACACAGTGGAAAAACCTGGACGGGCGGTCTTAGAGTCCGTTATATGTATATAAATATAACAGTTCATAATCAAGTGGGACTTGAAGTATTTGATATGCCATAAAGAGCATGATAAAGTGCCACAAAGAGCACATGTAAATGCCAGAAAGAGCATTTGAAAATGATTATTTTCCTGATAAGGAAAGGATTTCTACAAATTGTAAAAGTGAGATAAAAATGCCATAAAGAGCATAAAATTTTGAATATATATATATTCCTGTTAAGGAAAAAGATATGTGAGATAACTGGAGCACATGATGAATTTTTAGACTAATGTTATTTGTTTTATCTTCCTACTTAGTTTATGTTTTAAATTGTGTAGTTAGATTGTTATATCTCTCTCCTCATGATTCATCATTCATAACTGTCATACTCTTTATTCATCTGGTAATCATATAGAACCGGGCCCTGACCCGTTTACATTTCTTGTTGCATATGCATCTTGTCTCCGCTCAGGTACTCCGCCGCAAGGATGCCTAATTTGAATTCCTATTTCGACATCCTCGGCGAGCCGTGATGCATTGCGGGTATTACGGGATACATATGGTATAGACGTTTTCATTTTTGCATTCTAGTTAAGATCAGGTCTTTTTACTCGGGCGAAAGGCCCACTCTTTTGTAATTGTTTAATGTAATGTATTATATAAATTTATTGAAATTGTTTAACAATGTTGTATATATCAGCAGACCGATAACATATTTGGTCCTCTTATTTGTCACTTGTTATTATAGTAATATATATACATCCCTGAGGTTTCCCCTATCTTTTCAGGAATTGGGTTGTTTGTTTTCCTTTATTTACTTTAAATTCAAAATTTTTGGCAACCCGTTTTCTGAAATAGTGGGTGGTTATCCTGGATACTCTATATTTTTATTGTGATGCTGAGAATGATTCCATCTATGATTCCGTTATATTGGAGTATTGGGCTGACCACCCCTTATTTTGGTGAGCGGGTTGTCACACTTATCTAATGGTCTATTGATTTTAGAAGATATGTAAGCTTCTTGATTTCCACATAACATGGTTTATAGTTTTTCAGGAGATGTTATATTTTTTTACCTTTACCATTTCTGTTAGAAATCCTTCCTTTTGAAATCCACATCGGTGTGTTTAGCCACGGATGTGGAGGCTGAGACAGTCAAACTATCTATGTAATTATGTACAACTTTTTTTATTCTCATTGCTTTTGTTGTTCGCTTCTCATTTCATAGCATGTTCCCAAAGATGTGAAATACTGATTCCCACATTACTTGATCGACCACTATGTGAAACTCTCATAAATCAAACGCATGTATCTTGTCTATGAAAAGACGTATGGACGCATTTATACTAATATATCTTTAAATGGTGTTATGTATGAATTGAATGAGTAGCAAAATATATGTAGGAAGATGTGCCGTACTCCGTGCACAAGGCTCCTGCCAGGGTCTCAATATTGGATGATGTGTATGGATGAATTAAAACAACCATAGATCTCTTCATGTGAAATTGAATCAATTTTAACACATTATGAGCAATTGAAAGTAGTATAGCATGTGGTTTTATTCATGTAAACCTAACTAAAGACAGTTGTTTAGGCTTTTAGTTTTACAATAAGAGTTGAGGATGCTTGCTAATAATTAAATGATACTCATATTTACCCAAAAAATATAATGTATCATACTATATTCCTAGTAGTAGGCTAGTAGCGTTTTTAAAATTCAATGATCAATTTCATTGGGAGTACAAGTACAAGGACAGTTGTGGCATAAACAGTTATTTTTAGAGGTTTTACCATGTTATTCTTCCTGTACTCATTCAATTTGACCAGCTTGTTGAAAAGCATTTTATACTAGTGTGGGATTATGATGTTTCTTGTGGAAGCTTATGCTTTAGAAGTAATTCAATTCTAATCTCATTTATATATGCACGACGTTCCTTTGCATACACTATGTTTTTTCTTTATTATTTATTTTATAGTAATGGTTAACTTGTAGTTGTTAATTTTAACTCCAAACCTTATTCTCAGATGGACTAACCTTTGATTTGATAGAAGACTCAAATTAACAGTTGACTTACTTAAGCACTTTTCTTTTACCCTGCCTTCTTTTGAATTGTTGGAAATCAAATGCCTTTTTAACTACCATCCTTTATTGTAGACTCTGAAACGCGGGCTTGACACGTAATACGTGTTTCAACATGACACAAAGCATGTGAATTTTTCAAAAAGTAGGATACGACAGGCTAGGATAAGTATAATATAAAATATATATATATATATATATATATATATATATATATATATATATATATATTAATGAAATAAAATATATTTTTCCCACAAAATACGTTATTAAAGCATTCTTAACATGAAATTAAGAAAATGGACCATATAAAACAAAATTCAAGCACACTAAGTTTAAAAATAATAATAAAGCAGAATAACCATCACATAAGAAAAAAAGTTTTAATTTAAAAAAGATTAAAAAAAACGTGTCCTTTTACGTGTCCCAACGTGTCTTTGTACGTATCTCAATATGTCCTCGTACGTGTCCCAGCGTGTCAGCAACGTGTGGGGGCGTGTCGCATGTCGGACTCGTGTCAAAGCCGCCGACTTGTGACTTCCGGGAGAGTGTCCGTGCTTCATAGATTATAGAAAGCTTTTTGAGAATATTCTGTCTTTTTCCTGACTTTGTGTTATTCCTACGAATCTTTAAAGCTCAAATTAGGTCTCTTCAGTGTATAAACTTCACCTGCAACTTATAAGGGGGTTTCTTTTATCTCCATTGCAGATTTTAGAAGGGACAAGGACAAATGAGATGCATAATTAAATGAACTGTTCACGCAATGTAAGTGTTGTCTCTTTATGGTTGTGATACTTGGACATTAAGATTGTTCAAGTGTTTTGACTTTTATGATAAGGTCTCTGATTCTTTGCTTATATATAATCTGTTTTTATAGTATGCTCAGTTTAATTCCAAACCTCTCTGTTTCAAATATCTCTTACATTGCATCATATTAATGAGAAAGCAAATAAATAACAGATGATTGTTGAGGATATGGGATTTTATAAGTTTTTTTCTTTAACTAACATACTTTTTACTATATAGTTTTAGTAATGAAGTAATATTATGGTTCAGTGTGTCCTACAAACAGATTTACTATATAGTGTTTTTAATGCCTTACACTCACTGGTTGTGTTTATCCATCATGGATCTGGTTTTCTTTTATGAACATTTAGCGATTTGAACTGGTAACAGTATTAAAAACCTCCTTCGCTATTGTGAAGTATGTTATTTACTACCTTGAAAGTATACATTTAAGTCATGTTTGCAGTTATATACTAATTTTAATGTAGATGCTATTTCATGTTCCGGGGCATGCAAGTGCATTGCTTCTCTCTAGTAGTGGCAAAACTATGGGTTGGGGCGGACCAAATATGAGTTGGGACAATCAATTTTTTTTTTCTATCCAAGTATTACAATTATAACTAGATGTATAATTTTTTTTTTAACTCATTAACTTTTAAAGATGGAATCAATATTTGACTCATATTTTTGTTAATGAGTTCCATATTTAAATCATAGCTTTTAAATATGGGCCTCATATTTAAATGTATGGACTAATATGGGTTAATTTATTATTTGGGACACATTTTGCCACTACTTCTCTTGTACACTCCCCCCCCATCTTTCTATCTTATGTTTCCAATAATACAGTTACTAATTAATGCTTTTCTCCTCTTTTTAGGAACCTTTGGGTAATTTGTTATTTCGAAATTTTGTCAGCAGTGGCTGGGTGGTGATTCAATTTCTCTCTATTCTCACATTTTTTACACTATATTCAGTGGAAAATGAGCATAGAAAATAGTTAGTGATTTCTTTTGATGTGTAAATAGGCGGGTCTGATTGCAAACTTCATGTTATTTTAATGCATAATGGTAATACACATCATTGTATGCATACGTACTTGTTGACGGATTTGTGATATATATTAGGTTGCTACATCTTTACCATATGTGACATTGAACACGAGTATGATCCCTTGAGTTTCTAACTTTTTACCATTTACACGCGTTAAGCAAGCTAATTGTTCCGATTCTTAAGAGAATTCAACTAGTTTAATCAACCAATTTAACTGAATATTTCACAACTCAATATTGGATTTAACGAGTACATATGACTGTATATGTATTGAGGTTTATGGGTTTGTAAATGAGCGATGTGGTAAATATTTGACGGGTTATGCGATTCAAAACTTAAATGGGTGTGATGGGTTGCTAACATGTTTCGCGATTCTTTTGTGGTTTTGGTGGTTTCACCAATTATAATTGGAAAATGCTAAGCCTACAGTCGTTCTATGTACATTTGAGTCAATTTTAGGTCATGTTAAAGGTTCGTCTCGCAAATTAGGATGCTATCAAATGTTAGTAGTGTTTTTTCCTGTTGTGGACAAATTAAGATTTTATTTTATCATGAATTCAGGAACTCAATCAACTTTACAGGGAAAGGATATTCAAAGTCTAGCTTGGGGTGCCACTGAGATGATACAAAATTGTAGAGTTCAATTATGGGTCGAATTTGAGATTTTTTGCATCAATTTTTTTGTCATGAAAGATCAATTGCAGTAGTGTCACACTCCAAATTAAAACATGAACTTGGCCCATGCTCGACGTACCCGCAAACTCAATTTAGAGCTTGACATACGAGTTGCACGTAATGTCGTACATAACGTTAAATTTGATGAAACACAATAAAAAAGAAGGGTATGGAAAAGATAAATTGTCACTTAATATAGATAATTTAGTTCTAGTTGTTTGGAGATTTCATGCTTTCCCGTTATTCGATAATGGTAATCCACAAGTCTTATTCATATTGAAAGTTTGAAAGGCTTGTTATGCCAATTCCTTTCCTAATATCTAAATTAAAGATTTGAATTTAATTTCGGATTCATGACTTCATGGAAAGTACAAAAGCTTGAGCCTAACATGCATCAAATGTGAAAATAAAATTTTAGCCCATTAGCATCTAAATGCGTCTCCAAATGAAAAAATATGATGAAAATTTCAATGGGAATGTT
Organism: Sambucus nigra; assembly: GCA_949130495.1. Lineage (NCBI taxonomy): Eukaryota > Viridiplantae > Streptophyta > Magnoliopsida > Dipsacales > Adoxaceae > Sambucus > Sambucus nigra. Next base: position 193,987 of record CASBWL010000435.1, read on the forward strand.
TATATGTCAACGGAGACGCTTTAGTGAACAATAATTTGTGTGTTAATTCTAATAAATTTGGGCACGGTTGACCTAGTGGCTTTTAAGCTCCTTGTGAGTTTCTAATTATTAAACCCTTTATATCTACACGTTTCTATTTTTCATAGCATTCAATTGCAACCCACCACCCTCGTAATTAAATTTTACATAAAACTATCAAATAAAGAAAATTTCATCAATCCGATAGTCTCTTCTACTCTTTTACAAAATCTCAATAAAATTGAATTGTTTTCCACTTAACAATCAAATGAATAGTTATTTTGTTTTATATATGTATTCATCATTTTCCCATTCATGTATTTATAGCCTACTGGACTATCATGCAAAAGGATTGCACGGATTACGCCAGGAGGTGCCTCAAACATCAATTTTACGTCCGTCGCAACATGTAACTCTCCGAGAGTTCTATTACATGACTTCAACATGGCCTCTCTCCCCCCCTGGGGTATAGATATCATAGGTAAAGTGACCTCTAAAGCCTCCATCGAGCACGAGTCCATTTTAGTCGCTATCGACTAGTTCACCAAGTGGCTCGAGATTGAAGTCGAATCTTATTAGGTTCTTAATGCCAAAAAGGTGGAAAAAGTTCATACGTCAAAACATCATTTTCCCCCGGGAGCTTTCTCCCTCTCGATGTTTCAATTATCCCACGTTCACACTTAAGCTACCTAATTTCAGTTCTCACTAACTAAGAAAGTTAATCAATAGTGAGGTAATACTAAACACATCGGAGCATTCTCCCTCTTGGTGTTTTAATTATCGTATATTCACATTTAAGCTACGTATCTTCGGTTCCCACTTTCTAAGAAGGGTATACACTTGTGAGGTAATCCTAAACCCCCTGGAACGTTATTTCGATATGGTTATGATACAAACATAATAAAGAAGCTAAACCCTAAACGTGCCTAACATTACATTAACAGGTTGTAATGAAGAGTGTGTGTAATAAAAATCGGTAGTTGAGGGAGAGGGCATAGTAACATTGAGAAAGGGTCGCCATAATATAATGTCATCGGTAGGAAATGAGACGTGAAGTGCGTATAAGGAAATATGGGTTTGTTAGTCATGAAATGAGTTCACATGGTATGAAAAACAAAATAAACCCTAAACGTATGAATATATATAAGTGACGAAAGGTCCTGGTTTAATGACCTCAAAGGAGCCTGTTGATAACCGGCTTTTTGTGTATGGTCGTTGTCTTCAAAAACCGACTCTCAAAATCCCTTGAAAACCTACAAAACTTGTTAAATAACTTGTAATGAGGTAAGTAAGGGTATTAATCAAACTTTCAAGTGGAAAACAAATAATGTGAATGCTTGTAATTTCAATTTTTTTTATTAAAACTTTTTTTTAATATTTTTAAAACAACTTCAAGGGAGAACGAATTAATTAATGCTAAAATCAAATGTGATTAAGTAAACTAAAACTAATACATAACAAGGTGTGATAAATGTGAGAAGATTCAAGAGATGGAATTACATCGCGCATTCAGTTATTTTTAATTTCTTAATTTATTGAATTGAAATATTTTGAGATAATATTAAATTCATAATCTAACTCTCGTTACAATTATAAATTGAATAATATCTTTTACAAAAAATTATGTAACACCCCGTAATTTTGAGGACTTAAAAATTTAATTATTTTTGGGAGAAATAAAACTTATTTAATTTGGAGAAATTTGAATATATGATTTGGAGAATTCATTAAAATTAGAGGATCCATTTAAATTGGGCGAAGTTAGATTTAATCATTCGAATTATTTTTAGATGTCGCAATTGAAGTCAAAAATTGAGAATGTTATAAAGTATTTCAGATGACAATTTTGATTGCACAGTTGAGTTCGGATCGACCGAAATAGTCGAAAAAAGTGTACCCGGGGTGGTAAATGGGTCTCAGGATATTTTTGGGCATAGTCGAGCCCACACGGGGGTATTTGGGTCATTTTAATTAGGTCTGTGTGACTAAAAACTTGATTTATAAACCTAATTGAGAGAGTGTTGAACGACAGTTAACACAATTCTAAACATATGAGCTTGAGAGAAAAGCAGAGGAAGCAATTGGGGAGCATTTGGGTATCTTTGGAGATGAATCGTAAGAGAGTATTGCGTGTTCTTCATTGTAATCAACATCTCCTCCAAGGGATTAGACACTATGAACAATTCTGGGAAACTGGTCAACTTGCTGTATTTTTATAGTGTGATAATCAATTCATATCATAGTGGGTGTATCAAAAATCCGTTTTGGGTGTGTGTTGGCAATAAAAATGGGTTTTCTGAATTTGGGTAATATGTGTAGATTCATTACTCAATTGATGATAGATTATGATAAGGGACTATTGTAATCAGATTGTAGGGTGAAATCCAGTATCTTTTGATGATTAATTTCTACTGAAAATGATGAATTTCAATTAGTTAAATAAAACCCAGATAAAAATCCAAATTGGGAATACATGGATTGATATGAAAATTAGTTGATAAATTAAGGCCTCTAGGATGAATAGAACCTATTATTATAAGGATCACATGTTAATTTTGTTTGGGTAAAGGTTTGAGAATGAATGAAAAGCTTACGGGTTTATTAATGGTGGAAATCGGAGTCGATCGATCGACTCAACAAGTATTTTGGCAGTGACGCTTATTTTCTTTAATAACCTTAATTCGCTTGGGAAATTTTTAAGGTGTATTAATTAGTAAAAATTAAATATAACTTAATACCATGGACTTTGGGAAGATGGTGTTAAGGAAATTTAAAAGTTAAGCGTGTGAATCTTACGGAAATAATTTGGTGAGAAAAAATTTATAAGTATTAAATTTCGGGCCGTGTGAGTGTGTTCAGGCACAATAGTTGGGTGCTACTACGTTATTAAATTATTTGATGTATAAATAGATTAATTAGGAGTCAGAATATAGGCTCGAGAAATGTTAAGATATGGGCCTACTGAGAGAGCCCCGATATATTGGATGAGGGACACCAAAGTAATAAATTAATTAATGAGTAAATTAATTAAATTAGAGTCAGACCATAGACTCGGGAAGTTAATAATTAAATAATGAACATATTAATTAAACTAGAGTCGGACCAAAAACTCGATAAAAATATAGGCTAGTGCTATGGATTTTTGTGCTCTGTAAAGCTGAGATTTAAATTATATATATAATGTGTGTGATAGTATATATATAATTTGTGCTTATAAATATCGGTGACTAGATATTGATTTAAATTATATACTCTAGTGCTATCTTAGGAGGTTATGCGATGTGGGTGAGTTCCCTGGATTGAGGAGCAGGGAGAGTATATCCCCAAGTCATAGCGTCCTTTAATGGGCGAGAGGCTTATCTCACTTTTAGGAAGGAAATATGACCACCTCCATAACGTTTATATTTTTGGTCAGGTTCGTGAGTGATTCCGACTTGGGGTAACTAGGTTAAGTGAGCACACCTGGTATGATAACACTTTAGAGGAAATCATCCGGCGAGGGTATACTCGAGAGGATGGATATACATATGGCGTATATGTGGATGTTGTAGTGTAGATACGTGATAATGGTATTAATAATTATATACGAATAATGATACAAAGTGGAATGTATTCACTTTATATAACTTGTGTCACGGTTATATGATATTATTTAAGAGGAATTAATTAAGTCAATGTGAGAAATAACTCATAACCCATGAATAATAATACTCGGTTTAGAGTAGTATGGCAAGGAGAAATTATAACAAGGACTAGTTGGACGAGGTAGTATAACTAGGTGGGTTATAAGGGAACCGTTAGGTGTGCACATTAGTGGTGGGGTGATTAGGTCCTCAAGAGAGTGCGACACTAACTTAAATATGAAGCACATTCATGCATTTTTAATTACTGCAATGTTAATCCCTTGCGAAATATTGTCAAAATATTTTGGGTTCTAACCCTTGCTATAAAATCATTTTCAAAACCTTTTAGGTGTCCAGCCATAGGGATGTAAGAACTAATGTTTCGTTCGAGGGACACACAACTGCTACACATGTGGATGCTAGCAGGAGTGTGCGTAGACGCCTCATTTCTTTATTCCTAGAATAAGGATCTATTATCAGATTCAGTTATCATTTCGGGCATGTCACTCCAGTTACTTTTAGTTTCAGTATTTGGATTTTATTTACTTAGTTGTTGGATTATTTTTACATTGTGATTTGTAGCCGGTGGTTTATTCGACAAGTAGTTTATTTATTTATTCAGATGATTTGGATTCAGTTGTTGTGAATGTCTCATAGTATATTTCCACATGTTGTTCTTTTTCTTTAATTAAAAGATAAAATTTGGCACCAACTTTTTGAATACTAAGTGGTTAGTAAGTTTTAAAAAGTTTTCGATAGTGATGCTTAGAATGAACAAAATGAGACTCCTATTTTAATTTTATATAGGACTGATCACCTGGTATTTTATTAGGCGGGGTGTCACAGATGGTATCAGAGTATCAGGTTCTAGTGTTCTTAGGATCTGTGCTACTTTTCACGTTTCATCTTAGCGTTCTTTGATGTAGAGCCTTATCATAGGATTGTTGTATTGATATTCTTCAGATGATTACTTTATATTTGATGGTGAACTCATATGATTCGATTCTCATTCTAGATGCCGCGCAGAAGAGAGAGAGAGAAGCTAGGGCATCAGGGGGAGATGAGACTATAGAGGCTCATCAGGAGCCAGAGATACCACAACAACTGCCAGAAATGATTTTGGCTGCACATGTAACCGAAATAGTGGCACAGGAAATTAACATGATGATGACCATAATGGCACGATACTTTCCACAAAATCAACCACATCCGTTAGTGGCACTAGATGTTCAGTCCATCTCGGGCCGGTCAGAGTTGCAAAGGGTTAGGGAGACTTTTCAGAAGGACCACCGACTAGAGTTTCAGGGGAGCTCAGAGGTAGTTGCAGCATGCCAGTGGAAGAGGGATATTCTGTGTCACCTATGCATGGTAGATTGTAGTGAGGTGCAGAAGCAAATGCTAGTCACTTTTTGGTTAGTGGGGGAAGAGCTATAGTAGTGGGAGTAGATCACCACCGTTGAGGAAAGGGACACAATGAATATTTTTGAGTTTTGGGTGTGATTCGACCGTAAGTATTTTTTGTCAGCTGTTGAGGCCGAGATGAGGAGGAAATTCAGTAAGGTGACTCAGGGGGACCGTTCAGTGGTCGAATACGAGGTAGAGTTCACTCGTTTGGCAAATTTTATACGAGATGAGATAAACTCTGAAGAAAGAAAGAAAGCAAAGTTTATGGATAGGTTAGCCTGGAGGATCAAAAAACATTCAGCATTGGCAGCTTATACAGTCGTCACAAATGCAACACTCCTACACTATAAGGATCATCACTTCCATGTGAAGGGAAGCAAGATGGGAGTCCAACTAAGTCAGTTGGGTAAGGTAGGAGGGCGTAGTGCTAGTGGGGCATACCAACAGCAGGCAGGGGGACATCAGTGGCAGGATTCTCGACAAGGGAACCAGGCCAAGAGATTTAGATCTAGGGACTATCACCAGGATAGCCAGGACTTTCGACAAGGACCGAATTAGTGGTAGGGTGAATTTATTAGAAAGTGTTTTTTTGTGGAGAATCCGGTCACATGAAGAGAGATTGTCCTAAGCGAGGCAGGGGACAACTACAGGACGAGGTTCTGGATGTACAATAACTATAACAAGTCATGGCTACGTTTTGGCATGACAAGCCCGCTCAGGAACCCGAGGGTTAGGCAAGACAACTAGAGTATGAAGGTAATTATCTTTTTATCCTATGAGCACGGGGTATGTTTTGAGTGACAGTGAGGGTGTCACAATATAAAATTTGTTTTCACTAGAGTTCGCGGGTAAGTCAGATATAGTGGGTGTGCTGGCTGTTGCAACCATACTATGTATATAAAATTTTCGTGGGGTAGCAGAGTTCTTTGGTGTTAACCACGAGAGAGTGGGTGAGTGTACACTGAGAGGAGGTTTGAACTATGCGAGGGTTAATACTTTCGAGAATTATGGGAGTAGGGTAGATGATTTTCCAAGTTTCGGCTGGTTAACGATGGATTTGAACTATTATGGATAGTGATAGTAAGTTTTGGTGTTCGCGGTACCGGGATATGGACGGTTTCTGCTAGGTGTCACCTGAAAATGAGTCTAGCCTATATAAATATATGTGTGTGTATATATGCTGTATTGTGTGGTATGATAGATGCATAAGAATGTCTTATTTTATTATATTTTATCTCGATAAGTAGGGATGTCTATTGAAGTGATTCAGGGTAGTTAGGTTTATGTTTTGAGCGTGGAAAGATAGCTCGGGGTTTATTTTCTGCAAGAAACTAGTGATAGTAAGGGCGCGATATTTTTGTGGTCTTTTGTAGCATAAGAGTGGGCGTGTATGCTTTTGTGTTAAGAGACATTTATTTGAGGGTGTGTGATGTGGACTGGGGTCTTAATGGATGTCAACGACCAACAATGTTAGGTAGTAGTGTATTGGGGGGGGGGGGGAGTTCCTTATTTGGATTTCTCTTTGTGAGACGTCCCACGCATGAAACTTAACGCAACGTTGAAAGCGAAGAGATGTTTGGTCATTAGTACATGGGTTGGGTACCTCAGTTAGTTTTCATGTAGGTAATACGACTATGGGTTGTAAGTCTTATTACGATTTATGACTAGCATAGTCGGGTAACTATCATGCGGTTATGCACGAGTACAGGGTATATGGCCCCCCTGGTTAATTAAAATTTATATTTGTATAATTCATAATTAGAAGTGGGAGAGGTAGATGTAGCGATCTTATAGGCATAACACCATAGAGATATTCGAGGCTTGGAGTACTAGGTTTATCTCAATTTTGAGGACGAAATTCCTTTGTAAGGGGGGAAGTATGTAACACCCCGTAACTTTGAGGACTTAAAAATTTAATTATTTTTGGGAGAAATAAAACTTATTTAATTTGGAGAAATTTGAATATATGATTTGGAGAATTAATTATATTGGAGGATCTATTTAAATTGGGCGAAGTTAGATTTAATTATTCAGATTATTTTTGGATGTCGCAATTGAGGTCGAAAATTGAGAATGTTATAAAGTATTTTGGAATACAATTCTAAGTGCATGGTTGAGTCCGGATGGGCCGAAATAGTTAGAAAAGTGTACTCGGAGGTGGTAAATGTATTTTAGGGTGTTTTTGGGCATAGCCCGGCCCACACGGGGGTATTTGCGCCATTTTAATTAGGCCCATGTGACTCAAAACGTGATTAGGGATCATAAACCTAATTGAGAGAATGCTCAACGACATTTAACATAATTCTAAACATAAGGGGGGAAAAGCAGAGGAAGTAATTGGGGATCATTTGGGTTTCTTTGGAGACGAATCATAAGAGAGTATTGCGTGTTCTTCATTGTAATCAACATCTCCTCCAAAGGATCAGACACTACGAACAATTCCAAGCAAGTGGTTAACTTGCTATGGTTTTTATAGTATGATAATCAATTCATATCATAGTGGGTGTATCAAAAATCCGTCTTGGGTGTGTGTTGGCAATAAAAACGGGTTTTCTGAATTTAAGTTAAATGTGTAGATTCATTACTCAATTGATGATAGATTATGATAAGGGACTGTTGTAATTGGATTGATGGGTGAAATCCAATATGTTTTGATGATTAATTTCGACTGAAAATGATGAATTTGAATCAGTTAAATAAAACCCGAATGAAAATCCAAATCGGGAATACTGGATTGATATGCAAATTAGTTGATAAATTAAGGTCTCTAGGATGATTAGAACCTATTCTTATAAGGATTACATGTTGATTGTGTTTGGGTAAAGGTTTGAGAGTGAATGAAAAGCTTGCGGGTTTAACAATGGTGGAAACTAGAAATCGAAGAAGATGAACTACTCAATTGATCGATCGACCCTGGGAGTCGATCGATCGACTCAGCAGGTATTTTGGCAGTGACACTTATTTTCATTAATAACCTTAATTCGTTTGGGAGGCTTTTAAGGTGGATTAATTAGGGAAAATTAAACACAACTTAATACCCTGGACTTTGGGAAGATGGTGTTAAGGAAATTTAAAATTAAGTAAGGGTGTGAATCTTACGGAAAGAATTTGGTGAGACAAAATTTATAAGTATGAAATTTCAGGCCGTGTGAGTGTGTCCGAGCATAGTGGTTGGGTGACACTACATTATTAAATTAATTCATGTATACATAGATTAAGTTGGAGTTAGAATATAGACTCGGAAAATATTAAGTTATGG
>CASBWL010000436.1:10000-12500 GCA_949130495.1 Sambucus nigra
AAGGCAATGTCGGTCGACCGACGCCCAACAAGGAAATACATTCAAGTAAGGAACGTCACCCGCACGAGACAACTAGGCGCGCTCCTGCGAGTGAACCTCGTGCTCTCGGGTGATGCCTAGAAACAAGGAATTTTTCGGTCGGACGATGCCCAGAAACAAGGCAAGGTCGGTCGAGTTATGCCTAGAAACAAGCAATGTCGGTCGGATGATGCCTAGAAATAAGGTAAAGTCATTTGGGTGATGCCCAAAAATGGGCAAAGTCGGTCGCCCGATGCAAGGCAATGTCGTTCAGCCGACGATACAGTCGGTCGACCGGCGCCCAACAAGGAAATCCATCCGAGGAAGGAACCTCGCGTGCACGAGAAAACTCGACCCATGTTGCCAAGGTAATACCCAAACCACCCAACAAGTATTTAGGGTGATGCATAGAACCAAGGCAATGTCGGCCCAAAATGGGCAAAGTCGGTCGGCCGACCAAAAATAGCAGGACAATGTCGGTCGACCGACGAAAAACAGTACCGGGAAGGAACCTCACGCTACCGAGAAAACTCGGTCACGCTACCGGGAAAACCCGGAGAGGAACCTCAGGCTACCGAGAAAACTCGGTCACGCTACCGGGAAAACCCGGAGAGGAACCTCGGGCTACCGAGAAAACTCGGTCACGCTACCTGGAAAACCAGGTAAGGAACCTCGCGCGTCGGTCAACCGACGAAAAACTCGATCACGATACCGAGAGAACCCGGTAAGGAACCTCGCGCGCACGGGAAACCTCGATCACAGCCCGGCAGCACCCGGTAAGGAACCTCGCGCGTCGGTCGACCGACGAAAAAATCGGTCGACCGACATTTTTTTTCAAAGTTTTTCCAAATGCCTAGGCAAGCTTCCCAGACCTTCCCAACAACATATTATGACTTCCCATGGACGCCCTCAAACTTTGGCAAAGGGAATACCCGAGTACTCATCTTATTGCAGTTGATGTCTACTGCTACCACTTTGAAAATTTCGTTAAGATGTTATATGAGGGGGGGTGAGTCCAGAGCAGCAGAGGTTCGAATTTTTTAGCATGACCGCTACCGACGCATGACCGATGCATAAAAACACCCCAAAACAAGTCCACTAAGCCCCGATGACCCAAAAAAGTCCCGAAAAAAGGGTCGCCAAGAGCTGCCCGACCGTCGGCCGACCGACAAAAAACGTCGGTCGACCGTTTCCAGGGCAGAACGAAAACGTTGTCCAAATGTTGCCTGAAAGTCATTCCAATGATGACTACATACAAGGCAACGTCCGCAAGTAACTGAGGTCCCTAGATATGCCCGATACTAGGGGTCACCGAAAGTCGCCCGATCGTCGGCCGACCGACACGGCACGTCGGTCGACCGTTTCCAGCGCATAATGAAAACGGTGCCCAAATGTTGCCTGATGAAAGTCATTCGAGCAAACATGGAACACCTAGGCAAGGTACCCAATGGCCAAATGTTCCTAGAAATGTCCGATAGAGAATGGGTCACCAAAAGTCGACCGACCGGCGTGGCACACCGGCTGACCGTTTTCAGTGCAGAACGGAACTGTGCACAGATGTTGCCTGAAAGTCATTTGAATGATGCCTAGAAACAAGGCAACGTCCCTAGATATGCCCGATACAAGGGGTCGCCAAAAGCGAAACATGCTGTCGGCCGACCGACACGGCACGTCGGTCGACCGTTTTGAGCGCACGTCGAAAATGTGCCCAAATGTTGCCTGAATGCCCATGCAAGTTGGAACCCGATTGGGTATCATGGCAAGGCAACCCAATGTCGAAAGAAATAGTGGCGCCAACCTGGGATGCCCAACCCAAGATGCAGGTTGGCACCCACAAAAGTCCCGACACGATAAGGATACAACCTCACGCGATGCCTAGCAACAATGAAATACATTAAAGGTGATGCCTAAGCGACCCAAGAAATTGGTCGATCTATTCCCATGCACGTCCAGGTGACTCCCAAAATATATAGGCAAAGTCGGTCAGGTCGTGCATAAACCAGGCAATTTCGGTCGGGTGATGCCGAAAAATAACCGAACCTCACGTGATGCCCACCGATACCAGTGAACCAAGACAATGTCGTCGAGGTAATGCTTGGAAAACAGGCATACAACCTCACGCGATGCCTGACGTTGGGTGACCTTTCCCAGTGCAAGGAAATTTTTCGAACTTATCGCAGTTCATGTCTACTGCTACCACTTTGGAATTTTTGTTAAGATGTTATATAGAGGGGGGTGATGTTCCTAGCCAACCTCCCCTTCCTTCGGGAAGGGTCGGGGAACGAGCGCCTAGGCGTTCCCAGGAATACGGGGGAAATCACACAGTGGGATTTGCATTCGATCTTCGTGAAGCTTCGGAATCACGAAGATGGGATGGTTATCCGACTGTGTGATTACCCTCGTGGGGAGATGCGATGTCCTGGCATCCCCCCGAAAGGATGGGGGAGATTTAACGTTCTAATTGCTTTGGGGTGAGATACGT
>CASBWL010000436.1:42500-45000 GCA_949130495.1 Sambucus nigra
AGTAAGGAACGTCACCCGCACGAGACAACTAGGCGCGCTCCTGCGAGTGAACCTCGTGCTCTCGGGTGATGCCTAGAAACAAGGAATTTTTCGGTCGGACGATGCCCAGAAACAAGGCAAGGTCGGTCGAGTTATGCCTAGAAACAAGCAATGTCGGTCGGATGATGCCTAGAAATAAGGTAAAGTCATTTGGGTGATGCCCAAAAATGGGCAAAGTCGGTCGCCCGATGCAAGGCAATGTCGTTCAGCCGACGATACAGTCGGTCGACCGGCGCCCAACAAGGAAATCCATCCGAGGAAGGAACCTCGCGTGCACGAGAAAACTCGACCCATGTTGCCAAGGTAATACCCAAACCACCCAACAAGTATTTAGGGTGATGCATAGAACCAAGGCAATGTCGGCCCAAAATGGGCAAAGTCGGTCGGCCGACCAAAAATAGCAGGACAATGTCGGTCGACCGACGAAAAACAGTACCGGGAAGGAACCTCACGCTACCGAGAAAACTCGGTCACGCTACCGGGAAAACCCGGAGAGGAACCTCAGGCTACCGAGAAAACTCGGTCACGCTACCGGGAAAACCCGGAGAGGAACCTCGGGCTACCGAGAAAACTCGGTCACGCTACCTGGAAAACCAGGTAAGGAACCTCGCGCGTCGGTCAACCGACGAAAAACTCGATCACGATACCGAGAGAACCCGGTAAGGAACCTCGCGCGCACGGGAAACCTCGATCACAGCCCGGCAGCACCCGGTAAGGAACCTCGCGCGTCGGTCGACCGACGAAAAAATCGGTCGACCGACATTTTTTTTCAAAGTTTTTCCAAATGCCTAGGCAAGCTTCCCAGACCTTCCCAACAACATATTATGACTTCCCATGGACGCCCTCAAACTTTGGCAAAGGGAATACCCGAGTACTCATCTTATTGCAGTTGATGTCTACTGCTACCACTTTGAAAATTTCGTTAAGATGTTATATGAGGGGGGGTGAGTCCAGAGCAGCAGAGGTTCGAATTTTTTAGCATGACCGATGACCGCTACCGACGCATGACCGATGCATAAAAACACCCCAAAACAAGTCCACTAAGCCCCGATGACCCAAAAAAGTCCCGAAAAAAGGGTCGCCAAGAGCTGCCCGACCGTCGGCCGACCGACAAAAAACGTCGGTCGACCGTTTCCAGGGCAGAACGAAAACGTTGTCCAAATGTTGCCTGAAAGTCATTCCAATGATGACTACATACAAGGCAACGTCCGCAAGTAACTGAGGTCCCTAGATATGCCCGATACTAGGGGTCACCGAAAGTCGCCCGATCGTCGGCCGACCGACACGGCACGTCGGTCGACCGTTTCCAGCGCATAATGAAAACGGTGCCCAAATGTTGCCTGATGAAAGTCATTCGAGCAAACATGGAACACCTAGGCAAGGTACCCAATGGCCAAATGTTCCTAGAAATGTCCGATAGAGAATGGGTCACCAAAAGTCGACCGACCGGCGTGGCACACCGGCTGACCGTTTTCAGTGCAGAACGGAACTGTGCACAGATGTTGCCTGAAAGTCATTTGAATGATGCCTAGAAACAAGGCAACGTCCCTAGATATGCCCGATACAAGGGGTCGCCAAAAGCGAAACATGCTGTCGGCCGACCGACACGGCACGTCGGTCGACCGTTTTGAGCGCACGTCGAAAATGTGCCCAAATGTTGCCTGAATGCCCATGCAAGTTGGAACCCGATTGGGTATCATGGCAAGGCAACCCAATGTCGAAAGAAATAGTGGCGCCAACCTGGGATGCCCAACCCAAGATGCAGGTTGGCACCCACAAAAGTCCCGACACGATAAGGATACAACCTCACGCGATGCCTAGCAACAATGAAATACATTAAAGGTGATGCCTAAGCGACCCAAGAAATTGGTCGATCTATTCCCATGCACGTCCAGGTGACTCCCAAAATATATAGGCAAAGTCGGTCAGGTCGTGCATAAACCAGGCAATTTCGGTCGGGTGATGCCGAAAAATAACCGAACCTCACGTGATGCCCACCGATACCAGTGAACCAAGACAATGTCGTCGAGGTAATGCTTGGAAAACAGGCATACAACCTCACGCGATGCCTGACGTTGGGTGACCTTTCCCAGTGCAAGGAAATTTTTCGAACTTATCGCAGTTCATGTCTACTGCTACCACTTTGGAATTTTTGTTAAGATGTTATATAGAGGGGGGTGATGTTCCTAGCCAACCTCCCCTTCCTTCGGGAAGGGTCGGGGAACGAGCGCCTAGGCGTTCCCAGGAATACGGGGGAAATCACACAGTGGGATTTGCATTCGATCTTCGTGAAGCTTCGGAATCACGAAGATGGGATGGTTATCCGACTGTGTGATTACCCTCGTGGGGAGATGCGATGTCCTGGCATCCCCCCGAAAGGATGGGGGAGATTTAACGTTCTAATTGCTTTGGGGTGAGATACGTTCATGTGATCTGAGATTACATGTTCTAATCACTCTGG
>CASBWL010000436.1:75000-77500 GCA_949130495.1 Sambucus nigra
CTCCTGCGAGTGAACCTCGTGCTCTCGGGTGATGCCTAGAAACAAGGAATTTTTCGGTCGGACGATGCCCAGAAACAAGGCAAGGTCGGTCGAGTTATGCCTAGAAACAAGCAATGTCGGTCGGATGATGCCTAGAAATAAGGTAAAGTCATTTGGGTGATGCCCAAAAATGGGCAAAGTCGGTCGCCCGATGCAAGGCAATGTCGTTCAGCCGACGATACAGTCGGTCGACCGGCGCCCAACAAGGAAATCCATCCGAGGAAGGAACCTCGCGTGCACGAGAAAACTCGACCCATGTTGCCAAGGTAATACCCAAACCACCCAACAAGTATTTAGGGTGATGCATAGAACCAAGGCAATGTCGGCCCAAAATGGGCAAAGTCGGTCGGCCGACCAAAAATAGCAGGACAATGTCGGTCGACCGACGAAAAACAGTACCGGGAAGGAACCTCACGCTACCGAGAAAACTCGGTCACGCTACCGGGAAAACCCGGAGAGGAACCTCAGGCTACCGAGAAAACTCGGTCACGCTACCGGGAAAACCCGGAGAGGAACCTCGGGCTACCGAGAAAACTCGGTCACGCTACCTGGAAAACCAGGTAAGGAACCTCGCGCGTCGGTCAACCGACGAAAAACTCGATCACGATACCGAGAGAACCCGGTAAGGAACCTCGCGCGCACGGGAAACCTCGATCACAGCCCGGCAGCACCCGGTAAGGAACCTCGCGCGTCGGTCGACCGACGAAAAAATCGGTCGACCGACATTTTTTTTCAAAGTTTTTCCAAATGCCTAGGCAAGCTTCCCAGACCTTCCCAACAACATATTATGACTTCCCATGGACGCCCTCAAACTTTGGCAAAGGGAATACCCGAGTACTCATCTTATTGCAGTTGATGTCTACTGCTACCACTTTGAAAATTTCGTTAAGATGTTATATGAGGGGGGGTGAGTCCAGAGCAGCAGAGGTTCGAATTTTTTAGCATGACCGATGACCGCTACCGACGCATGACCGATGCATAAAAACACCCCAAAACAAGTCCACTAAGCCCCGATGACCCAAAAAAGTCCCGAAAAAAGGGTCGCCAAGAGCTGCCCGACCGTCGGCCGACCGACAAAAAACGTCGGTCGACCGTTTCCAGGGCAGAACGAAAACGTTGTCCAAATGTTGCCTGAAAGTCATTCCAATGATGACTACATACAAGGCAACGTCCGCAAGTAACTGAGGTCCCTAGATATGCCCGATACTAGGGGTCACCGAAAGTCGCCCGATCGTCGGCCGACCGACACGGCACGTCGGTCGACCGTTTCCAGCGCATAATGAAAACGGTGCCCAAATGTTGCCTGATGAAAGTCATTCGAGCAAACATGGAACACCTAGGCAAGGTACCCAATGGCCAAATGTTCCTAGAAATGTCCGATAGAGAATGGGTCACCAAAAGTCGACCGACCGGCGTGGCACACCGGCTGACCGTTTTCAGTGCAGAACGGAACTGTGCACAGATGTTGCCTGAAAGTCATTTGAATGATGCCTAGAAACAAGGCAACGTCCCTAGATATGCCCGATACAAGGGGTCGCCAAAAGCGAAACATGCTGTCGGCCGACCGACACGGCACGTCGGTCGACCGTTTTGAGCGCACGTCGAAAATGTGCCCAAATGTTGCCTGAATGCCCATGCAAGTTGGAACCCGATTGGGTATCATGGCAAGGCAACCCAATGTCGAAAGAAATAGTGGCGCCAACCTGGGATGCCCAACCCAAGATGCAGGTTGGCACCCACAAAAGTCCCGACACGATAAGGATACAACCTCACGCGATGCCTAGCAACAATGAAATACATTAAAGGTGATGCCTAAGCGACCCAAGAAATTGGTCGATCTATTCCCACGCACGTCCAGGTGACTCCCAAAATATATAGGCAAAGTCGGTCAGGTCGTGCATAAACCAGGCAATTTCGGTCGGGTGATGCCGAAAAATAACCGAACCTCACGTGATGCCCACCGATACCAGTGAACCAAGACAATGTCGTCGAGGTAATGCTTGGAAAACAGGCATACAACCTCACGCGATGCCTGACGTTGGGTGACCTTTCCCAGTGCAAGGAAATTTTTCGAACTTATCGCAGTTCATGTCTACTGCTACCACTTTGGAATTTTTGTTAAGATGTTATATAGAGGGGGGTGATGTTCCTAGCCAACCTCCCCTTCCTTCGGGAAGGGTCGGGGAACGAGCGCCTAGGCGTTCCCAGGAATACGGGGGAAATCACACAGTGGGATTTGCATTCGATCTTCGTGAAGCTTCGGAATCACGAAGATGGGATGGTTATCCGACTGTGTGATTACCCTCGTGGGGAGATGCGATGTCCTGGCATCCCCCCGAAAGGATGGGGGAGATTTAACGTTCTAATTGCTTTGGGGTGAGATACGTTCATGTGATCTGAGATTACATGTTCTAATCACTCTGGGGTAGAAATGACCGGGCGATCTCCCTTGTCATGTCCC
>CASBWL010000437.1:0-2500 GCA_949130495.1 Sambucus nigra
CAAGCAAAAAGTCGTGGTCGAAATTCTAGCAACACGAAGGAAACTAGAATATTCGATTGCACAAGCTAATACCTGAACGGGACGGTGGGCACGACATTTCTTTCCTTTAAAAGCGACAGGGACAAGAGGAAAAGCTCACACGCACTGACGCCCATGCATGTTTCGCTTATTTTTCATCGGGACAATGGGGAGGATCAACGCACACACAACATCACCCAAAAGTGGAGCTGTGTACTTTGATCCCCCCCATGCTCCTTAGGCGTGCAAGAGCTTTCACTCCCACACATCCCAAGAACCCACCTCCCCGCGCCGGTGATCCAACGTGTTCTAGATTCCTCTAATCGAGACATGCGCGCAGAACAAAGTACCTCTACATGCCACGTTCTTCGTTCACTAGAACACAAGGATTACAAGGCGGGAGGATGGACAGGCAAGCGAGGAGCAACACTTGCCTGATGCCCATGCATCATTCTGAGGGACATGACAAGGGAGATCGCCCGATCATTTCTACCCCAGAGTGATTAGAACATGTAATCTCAGATCACATGAACGCATCTCACCCCAAAGCAATTAGAACGTTAAATCTCCCCCATCCTTTCGGGGGATGCCAGGACATCGCATCTCCCCACGAGGGTAATCACACAGTCGGATAACCATCCCATTTTCGTGATTCCGAGGCTTCACGAAGATCGAATGCAAATCCCACTGTGTGATTTCCCCCGTATTCCTGGGAACGCCTAGGCGCTCGTTCCCCGACCCTTCCCGAAGGAAGGGAAGGTTGGCTAGGAACATCACCCCCCTCTATATAACATCTTAACAAAAATTCCAAAGTGGTAGCAGTAGACATGAACTGCGATAAGTTCGAAAAATTTCCTTGCACTGGGAAAGGTCACCCAACGTCAGGCATCGCGTGAGGTTGTTTGCCTGTTTTCCAAGCATTACCTCGACGACATTGTCTTCTTTCACTGGTATCGGTGGCATCACGTGAGGTTATTCGCTTATTTTTCGACATCACCCGACCGAAATTGCCTGGTTTTATGCACGACCTGGCCGACTTTGCCTATATATTTTGGGAGTAAGCAGGACGTGCATGGGAATAGATCGACCAACTTGTTGGGTCGCTTAGGCATCACGTGGAATATGTTACCTTATCGTGTCGGGACTGTTGTGGGTGCCAACCTGCATCTTGGGTTGGGCATCCCAGGTTGGCGCCACTATTTCTTTCGATATTGGGTTGCCTTGCCATGATACCCAATCGGGTGCCAACTTGCATGGGCATTCAGGCAACATTTGGGCACATTTTCGTTGTGCGCTGAAAACGGTCGACCGACGTGCCGTGTCGGTCGGCCGACAGCATGTTTCGCTTTTGGCGACGCCTTGTATCGGGCATATCTAGGGACGTTGCCTTGTTTCTAGGCATCATTCAAATGACTTTCAGGCAACATCTGGGCACAGTTCCGTTCTGCACTGAAAACGGTCAGCCGGTGTGCCACGCCGGTCGGTCGACTTTTGGTGACCCATTCTCTATCGGACATTTCTAGGAACATTTGGCCATTGGGTACCTTGCCTAGGTGTTCCATGTTTGCTCGAATGACTTTCAGGCAACATTTGGGCACCGTTTTCATTATGCGCTGGAAACGGTCGACCGACGTGCCGTGTCGGTCGGCCGACGATCGGGCGACTTTCGGTGACCCGTAGTATCGGGCATATCTAGGGACCTCAGTTACTTGCGGACGTTGCCTTGTATGTAGTCATCATTGGAATGACTTTCAGGCAACATTTGGACAACGTTTTCGTTCTAGCCTGGAAACGGTCGACCGACGTTTTTCGTCGGTCGGCCGACGGTCGGGCAGATCTTGGCGACCCTTTTTTCGGGACTTTTTTGGGTCATCGGGGCTTAGTGGACTTGTCTTGGGGTGTTTTTATGCATCGGGCATGCGTCGGTAACGGTCATCGGTCATGCTGAAAATTTCGAACCTCTGCTGCTCTGGACTCACCCCCCCTCATATAACATCTTAACGAAATTTTCATAGTGGTAGCAGTAGACATCAACTGCAATAAGATGAGTACTCGGGTATTCCCTTTGCCAAAGTTTGAGGGCGTCCATGGGAAGTCATAATATGTTGTTGGGAAGGTCTGGGAAGCTTGCCTAGGCATTTGGAAAAACTTTGAAAAAAAATTGTCGGTCGACCGACTTTTTCGTCGGTCGACCGATTTTTTCGTCGGTCGACCGACGCGCGAGGTTCCTTACCGGGTGCTGCCGGGCTGTGATCGAGGCTTCCCGTGCGCGCGAGGTTCCTTACCGGGTTCTCTCGGTATCGTGATCGAGTTTTTCGTCGGTTGACCGACGCGCGAGGTTCCTCACCTGGTTTTCCAGGTAGCGTGACCGAGTTTTCTCGGTAGCCCGAGGTTCCTCACCTGGTTTTCCCGGTAGCGTGACCGAGTTTTCTCGGTAGCCTGAGGTTCCTCTCCTGGTTTTCCCGGTAGCGTGACCGAGTTT
>CASBWL010000437.1:12500-15000 GCA_949130495.1 Sambucus nigra
ATTTGGGCACATTTTCGTTGTGCGCTGAAAACGGTCGACCGACGTGCCGTGTCGGTCGGCCGACAGCATGTTTCGCTTTTGGCGACGCCTTGTATCGGGCATATCTAGGGACGTTGCCTTGTTTCTAGGCATCATTCAAATGACTTTCAGGCAACATCTGGGCACAGTTCCGTTCTGCACTGAAAACGGTCAGCCGGTGTGCCACGCCGGTCGGTCGACTTTTGGTGACCCATTCTCTATCGGACATTTCTAGGAACATTTGGCCATTGGGTACCTTGCCTAGGTGTTCCATGTTTGCTCGAATGACTTTCAGGCAACATTTGGGCACCGTTTTCATTATGCGCTGGAAACGGTCGACCGACGTGCCGTGTCGGTCGGCCGACGATCGGGCGACTTTCGGTGACCCGTAGTATCGGGCATATCTAGGGACCTCAGTTACTTGCGGACGTTGCCTTGTATGTAGTCATCATTGGAATGACTTTCAGGCAACATTTGGACAACGTTTTCGTTCTAGCCTGGAAACGGTCGACCGACGTTTTTCGTCGGTCGGCCGACGGTCGGGCAGATCTTGGCGACCCTTTTTTCGGGACTTTTTTGGGTCATCGGGGCTTAGTGGACTTGTCTTGGGGTGTTTTTATGCATCGGGCATGCGTCGGTAACGGTCATCGGTCATGCTGAAAATTTCGAACCTCTGCTGCTCTGGACTCACCCCCCCTCATATAACATCTTAACGAAATTTTCATAGTGGTAGCAGTAGACATCAACTGCAATAAGATGAGTACTCGGGTATTCCCTTTGCCAAAGTTTGAGGGCGTCCATGGGAAGTCATAATATGTTGTTGGGAAGGTCTGGGAAGCTTGCCTAGGCATTTGGAAAAACTTTGAAAAAAAATGTCGGTCGACCGACTTTTTCGTCGGTCGACCGATTTTTTCGTCGGTCGACCGACGCGCGAGGTTCCTTACCGGGTGCTGCCGGGCTGTGATCGAGGCTTCCCGTGCGCGCGAGGTTCCTTACCGGGTTCTCTCGGTATCGTGATCGAGTTTTTCGTCGGTTGACCGACGCGCGAGGTTCCTCACCTGGTTTTCCAGGTAGCGTGACCGAGTTTTCTCGGTAGCCCGAGGTTCCTCACCTGGTTTTCCCGGTAGCGTGACCGAGTTTTCTCGGTAGCCTGAGGTTCCTCTCCTGGTTTTCCCGGTAGCGTGACCGAGTTTTCTCGGTAGCGTGAGGTTCCTTCCCGGTACTGTTTTTCGTCGGTCGACCGACATCGGCTGACCGACATTGCTCTGCTATTTTTCGTCGGCCGACCGACTTTGCCCATTTTGGGCCGACATTGCCTTGGTTCTATGCATCACCCTAAATACTTGTTGGGTGGTTTGGGTATTACCTTGGCAACGTGGGTCGAGTTTTCTCGTGCACGCGAGGTTCCTTCCTCGGATGAATTTCCTTGTTGGGCGCCGGTCGACCGACTGTATCGTCGGCTGACCGACATTGCCTTGCATCGGGCGACCGACTTTGCCCATTTTTGGGCATCACCCAAATGACTTTACCTTATTTCTAGGCATCATCCGACCGACATTGCTTGTTTCTAGGCATAACTCGACCGACCTTGCCTTTTTTCTGGGCATCGTCCGACCGAAAAATTCCTTGTTTCTAGGCATCACCCGAGAGCACGAGGTTCACTCGCAGGAGCGCGCCTAGTTGTCTCGTGCGGGTGAGGTTCCTTCCTTGAATGTATTTCCTTGTTGGGCGTCGGTCGACCGACATTGCCTTGCATCGGCGGACCGACTTTGCCCATTTTTGGGTATCACCTTGTTGCTAGGCATCACCCGACCGACATTGCCTTGTTTCGAGGCATCACCTTGCCGACATTGTCTTGTTTCCAGGCATCACCAGACCGACTGTTGCCTTGTTCCCGGGCATCACCCTGTCGACATTGCCTTGCTGCTAGGTCGACCGATTTTTTCGTCGGTCGACCGACGCGCGAGGTTCCTTACAGGGTGCTGTCGGGAAGTGATCGAGGTTACTCGTCCGCGCGAGGTTCCTTACCTGGTTTTCCCGGTAGTGTGACCGAGTTTTCTCGTGCGCATTAGGTTCTCTCCCGGTAGCATGACCGAGTTTTCTCGGTAGCGTGAGGTTCCTTCCCGGTAACTGGGCGTCGGTCGACCGACGTCGGCCGACCGACATTGCCTCGCTATTTTTCGTCGGCCGACCGACTTTGCCTTGGTTCTATGCATCACCCTAAATACTTGTTGGGTGGTTTGGGTATTACCTTGGCAACATGGGTCGAGTTTTCTCGGTAGCGTGAGGTTTCTTCCCGGTACTGGGCGTCGGTCGATCGACGTCGGCCGACCGACATTGCCTCGCTGTTTTTCGTCGGCCGACCGACTTTGCCCATTTTGGGCCAACTTTGCCTTGGTTCTATGCATCACCCTAAATACTTGTTGGGTGGTTTGGGTATTACCTTGGCAACATGGGTCGAGTTTTCTCGGTAGCGTGAGGT
>CASBWL010000437.1:35000-37500 GCA_949130495.1 Sambucus nigra
TTGCCTTGTTTCTAGGCATCATTCAAATGACTTTCAGGCAACATCTGGGCACAGTTCCGTTCTGCACTGAAAACGGTCAGCCGGTGTGCCACGCCGGTCGGTCGACTTTTGGTGACCCATTCTCTATCGGACATTTCTAGGAACATTTGGCCATTGGGTACCTTGCCTAGGTGTTCCATGTTTGCTCGAATGACTTTCAGGCAACATTTGGGCACCGTTTTCATTATGCGCTGGAAACGGTCGACCGACGTGCCGTGTCGGTCGGCCGACGATCGGGCGACTTTCGGTGACCCGTAGTATCGGGCATATCTAGGGACCTCAGTTACTTGCGGACGTTGCCTTGTATGTAGTCATCATTGGAATGACTTTCAGGCAACATTTGGACAACGTTTTCGTTCTAGCCTGGAAACGGTCGACCGACGTTTTTCGTCGGTCGGCCGACGGTCGGGCAGATCTTGGCGACCCTTTTTTCGGGACTTTTTTGGGTCATCGGGGCTTAGTGGACTTGTCTTGGGGTGTTTTTATGCATCGGGCATGCGTCGGTAACGGTCATCGGTCATGCTGAAAATTTCGAACCTCTGCTGCTCTGGACTCACCCCCCCTCATATAACATCTTAACGAAATTTTCATAGTGGTAGCAGTAGACATCAACTGCAATAAGATGAGTACTCGGGTATTCCCTTTGCCAAAGTTTGAGGGCGTCCATGGGAAGTCATAATATGTTGTTGGGAAGGTCTGGGAAGCTTGCCTAGGCATTTGGAAAAACTTTGAAAAAAAATGTCGGTCGACCGACTTTTTCGTCGGTCGACCGATTTTTTCGTCGGTCGACCGACGCGCGAGGTTCCTTACCGGGTGCTGCCGGGCTGTGATCGAGGCTTCCCGTGCGCGCGAGGTTCCTTACCGGGTTCTCTCGGTATCGTGATCGAGTTTTTCGTCGGTTGACCGACGCGCGAGGTTCCTCACCTGGTTTTCCAGGTAGCGTGACCGAGTTTTCTCGGTAGCCCGAGGTTCCTCACCTGGTTTTCCCGGTAGCGTGACCGAGTTTTCTCGGTAGCCTGAGGTTCCTCTCCTGGTTTTCCCGGTAGCGTGACCGAGTTTTCTCGGTAGCGTGAGGTTCCTTCCCGGTACTGTTTTTCGTCGGTCGACCGACATCGGCTGACCGACATTGCTCTGCTATTTTTCGTCGGCCGACCGACTTTGCCCATTTTGGGCCGACATTGCCTTGGTTCTATGCATCACCCTAAATACTTGTTGGGTGGTTTGGGTATTACCTTGGCAACGTGGGTCGAGTTTTCTCGTGCACGCGAGGTTCCTTCCTCGGATGAATTTCCTTGTTGGGCGCCGGTCGACCGACTGTATCGTCGGCTGACCGACATTGCCTTGCATCGGGCGACCGACTTTGCCCATTTTTGGGCATCACCCAAATGACTTTACCTTATTTCTAGGCATCATCCGACCGACATTGCTTGTTTCTAGGCATAACTCGACCGACCTTGCCTTTTTTCTGGGCATCGTCCGACCGAAAAATTCCTTGTTTCTAGGCATCACCCGAGAGCACGAGGTTCACTCGCAGGAGCGCGCCTAGTTGTCTCGTGCGGGTGAGGTTCCTTCCTTGAATGTATTTCCTTGTTGGGCGTCGGTCGACCGACATTGCCTTGCATCGGCGGACCGACTTTGCCCATTTTTGGGTATCACCTTGTTGCTAGGCATCACCCGACCGACATTGCCTTGTTTCGAGGCATCACCTTGCCGACATTGTCTTGTTTCCAGGCATCACCAGACCGACTGTTGCCTTGTTCCCGGGCATCACCCTGTCGACATTGCCTTGCTGCTAGGTCGACCGATTTTTTCGTCGGTCGACCGACGCGCGAGGTTCCTTACAGGGTGCTGTCGGGAAGTGATCGAGGTTACTCGTCCGCGCGAGGTTCCTTACCTGGTTTTCCCGGTAGTGTGACCGAGTTTTCTCGTGCGCATTAGGTTCTCTCCCGGTAGCATGACCGAGTTTTCTCGGTAGCGTGAGGTTCCTTCCCGGTAACTGGGCGTCGGTCGACCGACGTCGGCCGACCGACATTGCCTCGCTATTTTTCGTCGGCCGACCGACTTTGCCTTGGTTCTATGCATCACCCTAAATACTTGTTGGGTGGTTTGGGTATTACCTTGGCAACATGGGTCGAGTTTTCTCGGTAGCGTGAGGTTTCTTCCCGGTACTGGGCGTCGGTCGATCGACGTCGGCCGACCGACATTGCCTCGCTGTTTTTCGTCGGCCGACCGACTTTGCCCATTTTGGGCCAACTTTGCCTTGGTTCTATGCATCACCCTAAATACTTGTTGGGTGGTTTGGGTATTACCTTGGCAACATGGGTCGAGTTTTCTCGGTAGCGTGAGGTTCCTTCCCGGTACTGGGCGTCGGTCGACCGACCTCGGCCGACCGACATTGCCTCGCTATTTTTCGTCGTCCGACCGACTTTGCCTTGGTTCTATGCATCACCCTAAATACTTG
>CASBWL010000437.1:57500-65000 GCA_949130495.1 Sambucus nigra
TACCCAAAATCTGCGAGTAACACCTTCATCAATCTGTTGAAATAAGACCTTTGTAACAGGGTCTTCTGCAGTCTTTTCCCGAATTTGAGGCAGCAAGTCACTAACAGCTTTGGAAAGGGCAGCAAGTATACATATACCTGCTATACTGGAATCTCCTTCTTCCTGCAAATTAGGCTTTCTACTCAACGCATCTGCTACCTGATTTGCACTTCCCGGCCTGTAAAGTAACTTATAATCAAACATAGACATAAAATCTTGCCACCTAGCATGCTTTGGGGTCAACTTCTTCATCGAATTAAAGCAACTTGTGGCAACATTGTCCGTGTAGATTAGAAAATGACGCCCCAACAGATAATGTCTCCATGCGTGAACACAATGAACGACTGCCGTCATTTCCTTCTCATGAACCGAATACCTCCGTTCGGTATCATTCAACTTCCTGCTTTCAAACGCTACTGGATGCCCTTCCTGAACTAAGACACCCCCCAATGCAAAATCAGAAGCATCGGTGTGAACTTCAAAAGCTTTGTCAAATTCTGGTAACTTCAAGATAGGGCGACTTGACACTGCCGCCTTCAATTTGTTGAATGCCTCCTGGCATTCATGGGTCCAATTCCAAGCCTGATCCTTCTTCAAAAGATCCGTGAGACACGCCACCTTCTTGGAGAAACCCTTCACAAACTTTCTATAGTAATTTGCCAAACCCAAAAAACTACGTAATTCCTTCACCGTTGTTGGTGCTGGCCAATCTGCAATAGCATCAACCTTCTTCGGGTCCATTTTCACCTTCCCCTCAGAAATTAAGTGACCAAGGAACATGATTTCCTTCTGGCCAAATTCACATTTTTCCAGCTTCACAAATAAAGTTGCTTCGCGCAACTTTTTAAGGGCAATCTGCAAGTGCTCAACATGTTCCTCCAAACTGTTGCTATAGACAACTATGTCGTCCAAATAGATCACCATGAATTTGTCCAAATACTCCCGAAAAATATTATTCATGAGTGTGCAAAAAGTAGCAGGAGCATTAGTCAAGCCAAAAGGCATGACTAAAAACTCAAATGAACCATACCTTGTAACACAAGCCGTTTTTGGTTCGTCTCCTTCTGCAATCCGCACTTGGTAGTATCCAGACCGCAAGTCCATCTTGGTGAAGTACTTCGCCTTGCCCAATCTATCAAACAATTCATCCGCAATGGGTACCGGATAATTGTTCTTTACCGTCACCTTATTCAGTGCACGATAATCTATACACATCCGCATCGAACCATCCTTCTTCTTTTGGAACAAAACGGGAGCACCATAAGGCGCTTTTGAAGGCTGAATCTGTCCCGCCTTCAACATCTCTGTCAACTGTTTTCTCAATTCCGCCAATTCTGTTGGAGCCATACGATAGGGAGCCATTGCTGGAGGTTTCACCCCAGGCAATAATTCAATGGTGTGATCAATTTCCCGTCGCGGTGGCAATTCAGCAGGTAATTGATCAGGCATAACATCCTGAAATTCCTCTAAGACTGCCCTGACTGAATCAGGAACACCAGCAAGCAACTGTTCCTTCTCTTCAAACAGCATCGCCAAATACGTTTCTTCCCCTTTTCTAAGACCATCCTTCACTTGTAACGCAGAACACATTTCAACTCCATTGTAGGACTTTTGTAAAGGGATGAAACAGGGATGGGCCAAGTCCGAAATGAACAAGCCCTGCAAATAAGGTATCACTGAAACCTTTGCCTTTGTGAAGAATTCCAAGCCTAGAATGACTTGGAAATCATCTAAAGGCACAGCCATAAAACTACACGTACCACACCATTCCCCAACTTTAAGTGAAACTTCCTTAGCAACGCCACCAACAGGTTTTGCTTCTGAATTGACTGCCTTGATTCTACTGTTGTCGTTCGTCAACGCCAACTTCAACCGCTGCACTTCACGATCAGAAACAAAATTGTGGGTAGCACCCGTATCCACCATTGCCATGACAGAAACATCGTTCATCTGAATTTGAACATACATCAACCCTTTTCCCCCAATGGATGCCTCTTCTCGACGAATAACGTTGAGAAGTTGAATAGGGTTAACCCGAGTAGGCTCTCCCCCACCATCACCATTCTCCGCAACCAAAGCGTTTAACTTCTCCTTCTTGGGACAATTCTTCGCATAATGGGGACCTTCACAAATGAAACAGCGCACATTCTTAGAAGGAGCCTTATCTTTTGACTGGGCAGGAGCATTAGAATTGGTAGAACTAGCATTGTCATTGCCCTTCTTCTTGTTCTTCCATTTTTGCTTCTTCTGATCCTTCCCTTTATTTTGATTAGCCCCTTCCTTCTCCGAGGAACCAGCCTGATTTTTGTAGTCCACTAATGCATCAGCAGCAGCCATCGCCGCGGGCAAGTCTTTGACACCTTGCCTACGCAGTTCTGCTTGTGCCCAATTTTGAAGGCCCTTTATGAAGTTGAACAACTTGTCTTCCTCCGACATATTCTTAATATCCAGTAGTAAGGAAGAAAATTCCTTAACATACTCACGAACGGAACCGGATTGCTTCAAACGGTGCAGGTTATCACGAGCCTGCCAAACAGTGTTTGTGGGGAGAAATTGCTCCCTAATTTCTGAAACCAATGACTCCCAAGTTGTGATTTGAGGACGTGAACTATCCTCCATGCGTGTTCGCCACCATAGTTTTGCATCGCCGGCCAAGAACATACTAGTAAGATCCACCTTCTCAGCATCCGGTGTGCGGAGTGCTTTGAAGTAGTGCGATATATCCCAAAGAAAGTTTTCAACTTCCTTGGAATTTCGACCACCAGAAAACGGTTTGGGTTCAGGAACCTTCGTCTTAGGCAACACATCTGTCTTCCCACTACCAGCATTGTTGAATGCAGCCTTCAATAGCATGATTTCTCCATCAATTCGAGTCAATTGAGACTGGGCACCATTCGAAACATCACCAATTTCAGTGTTGATCGCTGAGTGCGAATCAACGCTTTGTTGAATGTGCTCATCCAAAATTCTTCTCAAATTTTCGACTTCAACCCGTAATAACTCGTAACGGTCATGAAGAGGAATGAATTCAGCATCCTCAGTAGGGGTACCAACGAGTTCCTCTAACCTGGAAACACGTTCCCTTGTTTCAGTTGAACTTCCACCGGCCATTGCAACCCAAAAACGCCAAAAACTAGGCTCTGATACCAAATGTCACAGGTCTGAATATTTTTTTTTCAGAATTCCCACACCTGTGGTGCGTCTACAATCAAGTAAACCAGCAACAATCCAAATAGCAATACACACAATCACAACAAGTAAAGGCAACACAGTATTTACGGGGAGAAACTCCCCAACCCAATATTTATTACTCACAAAATATAGGGAACCCTTACAAAAACGTCTAGGTAACTCTCTACCCAAATAATCAGGTTACAATGCTTTAAATACAAGGCAATATGCAGTTGACAACCCCAACTGCTGGGTACAAGTGTCTAGAAATAAGGCTGCCAGCAAATTCCATAAGAACTGCTCAAGTAACTGCTGCTTTATCTGCTGAACATGTGTCTTTGGGAAGTTACAAGGTAGTTATCAGCAACTCCACATTCAAACCCGTGTAGCCCCATGATCTCCCATGTAACTGCTCCCAAAACTGCCCAAAACTGCATTAGGACAAGCCCAACTCATACCTGAACGTTATCAGCAACCATTCCCACGTTTCTAGACCCCCTCACCTTGATTCCAACAAGCTTTACCCACGTAACAGCAACCTGATCCAACACGGGTCTGATTCGGGATGGTTACCCCGATCACGACCCAAAACCATGCACTACCAATCCCACGTTGGTCATCGGACAATCCCACATATCCCACGAGTAAGCCATAAGCCTAGGAGCACCTATGGACGAAATGCCAGTTCTGCCTCGGAGGACCCCCCCTCCTTATATATGTTCTTAACTAAAAATCCACAGTGGTAGCAGTGGACATTAACTGCCAAAAGATCGTAAGCCCATATAAACAACCAACCTGATTTCGTTTTGCTCCATCACTTCTTTCCAGCTCACTTACCTTAGCAAAGTGCGACTAAGGCAAGTGTGTTTCCATTTCCAAGAACTCAAGTAAGTTTGGGGTGTGACAGTAGGCCACTATCCTACCATCGAAAGTTGATAGGGCAGAAATTTGAATGATGCGTCGCCGGCACAAAGGCCGTGCGATCCGTCGAGTTATCATGAATCATCGCAGCAACGGGCAGAGCCCGCGTCGACCTTTTATCTAATAAATGCATCCCTTCCAGAAGTCGGGGTTTGTTGCACGTATTAGCTCTAGAATTACTACGGTTATCCGAGTAGCAGGTACCATCAAACAAACTATAACTGATTTAATGAGCCATTCGCAGTTTCACAGTCTGAATTAGTTCATACTTACACATGCATGGCTTAATCTTTGAGACAAGCATATGACTACTGGCAGGATCAACCAGGTAGCATTCCTCATCGACACTGAGAACGCATAACCCTAACCGACGTAATCGGCGAGAGTCAAGACGAAACCCAATTGTCGTTCGTAAGAAGCGAGAACACTTAGTTAGGGCAAATAGAAGCCCGAAGACCCCTTGCCCAAAAAAGGTTCAATATCCATGAGATCAAGCATCCTCCACGAGCCCTGCATACACACGCACGATGGCGAGGCAAACATGGATCGCGAATAGCACTTCGAGGTTCACCGAACGCCGCATAAGAAGCATTAGGAGAAAAAGGGACAATAACACGAGCGAATTCCTTCATTATCGGTATGCAACACAAGAAACCAACTTGAGCCCAAGGCAGATAGCTCTTGAACGCAACATGAAGAGGTTTGCACAAAGGGCCGTCACTGCACAAGCAGGGATTCGACCAACCCGCACAAACCAAACACAACTCACGCGCTTAAGGTGCCGCACAAGCAAAAAGTCGTGGTCGAAATTCTAGCAACACGAAGGAAACTAGAATATTCGATTGCACAAGCTAATACCTGAACGGGACGGTGGGCACGACATTTCTTTCCTTTAAAAGCGACAGGGACAAGAGGAAAAGCTCACACGCACTGACGCCCATGCATGTTTCGCTTATTTTTCATCGGGACAATGGGGAGGATCAACGCACACACAACATCACCCAAAAGTGGAGCTGTGTACTTTGATCCCCCCCATGCTCCTTAGGCGTGCAAGAGCTTTCACTCCCACACATCCCAAGAACCCACCTCCCGCGCCGGTGATCCAACGTGTTCTAGATTCCTCTAATCGAGACATGCGCGCAGAACAAAGTACCTCTACATGCCACGTTCTTCGTTCACTAGAACACAAGGGATTACAAGGCGGGAGGATGGACAGGCAAGCGAGGAGCAACACTTGCCTGATGCCCATGCATCATTCTGAGGGACATGACAAGGGAGATCGCCCGATCATTTCTACCCCAGAGTGATTAGAACATGTAATCTCAGATCACATGAACGCATCTCACCCCAAAGCAATTAGAACGTTAAATCTCCCCCATCCTTTCGGGGGGATGCCAGGACATCGCATCTCCCCACGAGGGTAATCACACAGTCGGATAACCATCCCATTTTCGTGATTCCGAGGCTTCACGAAGATCGAATGCAAATCCCACTGTGTGATTTCCCCCGTATTCCTGGGAACGCCTAGGCGCTCGTTCCCCGACCCTTCCCGAAGGAAGGGAAGGTTGGCTAGGAACATCACCCCCCTCTATATAACATCTTAACAAAAATTCCAAAGTGGTAGCAGTAGACATGAACTGCGATAAGTTCGAAAAATTTCCTTGCACTGGGAAAGGTCACCCAACGTCAGGCATCGCGTGAGGTTGTTTGCCTGTTTTCCAAGCATTACCTCGACGACATTGTCTTCTTTCACTGGTATCGGTGGCATCACGTGAGGTTATTCGCTTATTTTTCGACATCACCCGACCGAAATTGCCTGGTTTTATGCACGACCTGGCCGACTTTGCCTATATATTTTGGGAGTAAGCAGGACGTGCATGGGAATAGATCGACCAACTTGTTGGGTCGCTTAGGCATCACGTGGAATATGTTACCTTATCGTGTCGGGACTGTTGTGGGTGCCAACCTGCATCTTGGGTTGGGCATCCCAGGTTGGCGCCACTATTTCTTTCGATATTGGGTTGCCTTGCCATGATACCCAATCGGGTGCCAACTTGCATGGGCATTCAGGCAACATTTGGGCACATTTTCGTTGTGCGCTGAAAACGGTCGACCGACGTGCCGTGTCGGTCGGCCGACAGCATGTTTCGCTTTTGGCGACGCCTTGTATCGGGCATATCTAGGGACGTTGCCTTGTTTCTAGGCATCATTCAAATGACTTTCAGGCAACATCTGGGCACAGTTCCGTTCTGCACTGAAAACGGTCAGCCGGTGTGCCACGCCGGTCGGTCGACTTTTGGTGACCCATTCTCTATCGGACATTTCTAGGAACATTTGGCCATTGGGTACCTTGCCTAGGTGTTCCATGTTTGCTCGAATGACTTTCAGGCAACATTTGGGCACCGTTTTCATTATGCGCTGGAAACGGTCGACCGACGTGCCGTGTCGGTCGGCCGACGATCGGGCGACTTTCGGTGACCCGTAGTATCGGGCATATCTAGGGACCTCAGTTACTTGCGGACGTTGCCTTGTATGTAGTCATCATTGGAATGACTTTCAGGCAACATTTGGACAACGTTTTCGTTCTAGCCTGGAAACGGTCGACCGACGTTTTTCGTCGGTCGGCCGACGGTCGGGCAGATCTTGGCGACCCTTTTTTCGGGACTTTTTTGGGTCATCGGGGCTTAGTGGACTTGTCTTGGGGTGTTTTTATGCATCGGGCATGCGTCGGTAACGGTCATCGGTCATGCTGAAAATTTCGAACCTCTGCTGCTCTGGACTCACCCCCCCTCATATAACATCTTAACGAAATTTTCATAGTGGTAGCAGTAGACATCAACTGCAATAAGATGAGTACTCGGGTATTCCCTTTGCCAAAGTTTGAGGGCGTCCATGGGAAGTCATAATATGTTGTTGGGAAGGTCTGGGAAGCTTGCCTAGGCATTTGGAAAAACTTTGAAAAAAAATGTCGGTCGACCGACTTTTTCGTCGGTCGACCGATTTTTTCGTCGGTCGACCGACGCGCGAGGTTCCTTACCGGGTGCTGCCGGGCTGTGATCGAGGCTTCCCGTGCGCGCGAGGTTCCTTACCGGGTTCTCTCGGTATCGTGATCGAGTTTTTCGTCGGTTGACCGACGCGCGAGGTTCCTCACCTGGTTTTCCAGGTAGCGTGACCGAGTTTTCTCGGTAGCCCGAGGTTCCTCACCTGGTTTTCCCCGGTAGCGTGACCGAGTTTTCTCGGTAGCCTGAGGTTCCTCTCCTGGTTTTCCCGGTAGCGTGACCGAGTTTTCTCGGTAGCGTGAGGTTCCTTCCCGGTACTGTTTTTCGTCGGTCGACCGACATCGGCTGACCGACATTGCTCTGCTATTTT
>CASBWL010000437.1:75000-77500 GCA_949130495.1 Sambucus nigra
TTGTATCGGGCATATCTAGGGACGTTGCCTTGTTTCTAGGCATCATTCAAATGACTTTCAGGCAACATCTGGGCACAGTTCCGTTCTGCACTGAAAACGGTCAGCCGGTGTGCCACGCCGGTCGGTCGACTTTTGGTGACCCATTCTCTATCGGACATTTCTAGGAACATTTGGCCATTGGGTACCTTGCCTAGGTGTTCCATGTTTGCTCGAATGACTTTCAGGCAACATTTGGGCACCGTTTTCATTATGCGCTGGAAACGGTCGACCGACGTGCCGTGTCGGTCGGCCGACGATCGGGCGACTTTCGGTGACCCGTAGTATCGGGCATATCTAGGGACCTCAGTTACTTGCGGACGTTGCCTTGTATGTAGTCATCATTGGAATGACTTTCAGGCAACATTTGGACAACGTTTTCGTTCTAGCCTGGAAACGGTCGACCGACGTTTTTCGTCGGTCGGCCGACGGTCGGGCAGATCTTGGCGACCCTTTTTTCGGGACTTTTTTGGGTCATCGGGGCTTAGTGGACTTGTCTTGGGGTGTTTTTATGCATCGGGCATGCGTCGGTAACGGTCATCGGTCATGCTGAAAATTTCGAACCTCTGCTGCTCTGGACTCACCCCCCCTCATATAACATCTTAACGAAATTTTCATAGTGGTAGCAGTAGACATCAACTGCAATAAGATGAGTACTCGGGTATTCCCTTTGCCAAAGTTTGAGGGCGTCCATGGGAAGTCATAATATGTTGTTGGGAAGGTCTGGGAAGCTTGCCTAGGCATTTGGAAAAACTTTGAAAAAAAATGTCGGTCGACCGACTTTTTCGTCGGTCGACCGATTTTTTCGTCGGTCGACCGACGCGCGAGGTTCCTTACCGGGTGCTGCCGGGCTGTGATCGAGGCTTCCCGTGCGCGCGAGGTTCCTTACCGGGTTCTCTCGGTATCGTGATCGAGTTTTTCGTCGGTTGACCGACGCGCGAGGTTCCTCACCTGGTTTTCCAGGTAGCGTGACCGAGTTTTCTCGGTAGCCCGAGGTTCCTCACCTGGTTTTCCCGGTAGCGTGACCGAGTTTTCTCGGTAGCCTGAGGTTCCTCTCCTGGTTTTCCCGGTAGCGTGACCGAGTTTTCTCGGTAGCGTGAGGTTCCTTCCCGGTACTGTTTTTCGTCGGTCGACCGACATCGGCTGACCGACATTGCTCTGCTATTTTTCGTCGGCCGACCGACTTTGCCCATTTTGGGCCGACATTGCCTTGGTTCTATGCATCACCCTAAATACTTGTTGGGTGGTTTGGGTATTACCTTGGCAACGTGGGTCGAGTTTTCTCGTGCACGCGAGGTTCCTTCCTCGGATGAATTTCCTTGTTGGGCGCCGGTCGACCGACTGTATCGTCGGCTGACCGACATTGCCTTGCATCGGGCGACCGACTTTGCCCATTTTTGGGCATCACCCAAATGACTTTACCTTATTTCTAGGCATCATCCGACCGACATTGCTTGTTTCTAGGCATAACTCGACCGACCTTGCCTTTTTTCTGGGCATCGTCCGACCGAAAAATTCCTTGTTTCTAGGCATCACCCGAGAGCACGAGGTTCACTCGCAGGAGCGCGCCTAGTTGTCTCGTGCGGGTGAGGTTCCTTCCTTGAATGTATTTCCTTGTTGGGCGTCGGTCGACCGACATTGCCTTGCATCGGCGGACCGACTTTGCCCATTTTTGGGTATCACCTTGTTGCTAGGCATCACCCGACCGACATTGCCTTGTTTCGAGGCATCACCTTGCCGACATTGTCTTGTTTCCAGGCATCACCAGACCGACTGTTGCCTTGTTCCCGGGCATCACCCTGTCGACATTGCCTTGCTGCTAGGTCGACCGATTTTTTCGTCGGTCGACCGACGCGCGAGGTTCCTTACAGGGTGCTGTCGGGAAGTGATCGAGGTTACTCGTCCGCGCGAGGTTCCTTACCTGGTTTTCCCGGTAGTGTGACCGAGTTTTCTCGTGCGCATTAGGTTCTCTCCCGGTAGCATGACCGAGTTTTCTCGGTAGCGTGAGGTTCCTTCCCGGTAACTGGGCGTCGGTCGACCGACGTCGGCCGACCGACATTGCCTCGCTATTTTTCGTCGGCCGACCGACTTTGCCTTGGTTCTATGCATCACCCTAAATACTTGTTGGGTGGTTTGGGTATTACCTTGGCAACATGGGTCGAGTTTTCTCGGTAGCGTGAGGTTTCTTCCCGGTACTGGGCGTCGGTCGATCGACGTCGGCCGACCGACATTGCCTCGCTGTTTTTCGTCGGCCGACCGACTTTGCCCATTTTGGGCCAACTTTGCCTTGGTTCTATGCATCACCCTAAATACTTGTTGGGTGGTTTGGGTATTACCTTGGCAACATGGGTCGAGTTTTCTCGGTAGCGTGAGGTTCCTTCCCGGTACTGGGCGTCGGTCGACCGACCTCGGCCGACCGACATTGCCTCGCTATTTTTCGTCGTCCGACCGACTTTGCCTTGGT